>CAKNXH010001585.1:180864-231786 GCA_932178445.1 Andricus quercusramuli
AATTTATGGAAAATTGCTAATTTCCGGTAATTTATGGAAAATTGCTAAATTACCGGAAATTTCAGGTGGCCAAAGCTTTTTGCAAAAAATTTCCAAAATTTCCGAAAATTAATGATAAATTGCAAAATTTCCGGTAAATTGCTAAATTTTCCAAATTTCCGGAAATGTACGGAAAATTGATAACTTTCCGGAAATTTAAGAGATTCAAAAATTTCTGAAATTTTCGGTAATTTATCGGTAATTGATGGTAATTCATCAGTCATTTATGGTAACTTCATATTGCATGCATTAGTATTTAAAGTTTAGAATTGAATAATATTCAATTGATAATACATTAAATTGGGATCAATTCTAAATCTTCAAATTGTACAACAAAATGAAATTATTAATTGGGAAGTCATATTTTTTAAATAAATACATTTGCCGTTGTACTTAGATTCTTCAATTTTCCTTTGCAGTTAATAAATTTTTTATTTTTTTACTTAAAACACTTGGAATAAAGAAGATGCCTTCGACCTTTCTGACTTCTGGTATTAGTTTTGGTAAAAATATCTAAATTAATAAAATCCATTTCAATTACAATTATTTAATTTTAAGCACGAGTAGAGTCTTTAACCTTTTTAGTTTATTATATAAAAAAGTTAAAATTAAAAAATGTCATTTTTTTCGTTTAAAATAAGATTTTTATATTTAGAGCAATGCAAATTTGCAAAACCTCTCAATTCTCTTAAATCCTTGAATATTGTAAATGTCCTGAATCATTTTAATGTTCAGAATCTTAAAATTCCCTGAATACTTGAATTTTGTGAATTTCAATAATTCTCTAAACTCCTTCAATTTCTTCAATTTCATGAATTACTTAAATTCCCTGAATGCTTTGAAATTCTCTGAATTCCTGAAATTTCCTAAATTCTCTGAAATTCTTGAAATTACACAATTTTTTGGAATATTCTGAATTCCGTGAATTGTCTGAGTTCCATAAACTCCCTTATTTATCTGAATTCACTAAAATTCTTAAATTCCTTGATTATTCTGAATTCCTTTAATTCCTTTAGGACGCTGAATTCCTGAATTGCTTGAATATTCTAAGTTCCGTGAATTCCTTAAATATTCTGAATTCTTATAATTTCTTCAATGTTCAGAATTCCCTGAATATTCTGAATTCCTTGAATACTCCGATTTCCCTAAATTCCTTGATTTTTCTGAATTTCCTGGAATCCTTGAATATTCTAATTTTCTTGAATTCTTTTAATATTCCAAATTCGTGAAATTCTATGAATTCTCTTACGACCTAAATTCTCGAAAATTCCCAAAATTTTATGAATTCCTTGAATATCCTGAATTCTTTGAATGTTATGAATTCCCTGAATTTCTTGAATATTCTGAATTATTTTAAATGTCTGAATTCCTTTTCTTTATCTGAATTCTCTGAAATCCTTGAATTGATCCAATTCTCTAAAATTCTTTGCATTATTTTGAAGTCCTTGGAGTTCACAGAAATTTCAGAATTCAGGAAATTCCAAGAATTCAAGAAAGTTCAAGGATTTTAAAATATTGCCAGGCGTTTAAGAAATTTGGACGAATTCTAGGAATTCAGATGATTTAGAGAATTTAGATGAATTCAGATGATACTTATTGGAAATTTAACCATTTCACTGTATTATAACTTTAAACTTAAATTCTCCACAAATGCAAATACCAAGAAAGTATTTAGGAATTAAAAATTGCCGAGGTAGCTTTCCAATTTTCCAAGCCCTTTTCTACATTAATCTGTGAAAAAATTAAAAAAAATGTGCATGAAAAATAATAAAACTATGAGCTTCAAATTATTATTTTTTTTTGTGATTAAACTGTACAATTTGAAGTCGAAATCATAGTAATCTTGTTTTATATTTGTATATTATTTATTGGCAATGCAATCTTTCGGTGCTCTTTAGCGGGCGTACACACTAGACTAGATAGTTGTTTTTGATTGTGATAGACGTGTGACGAAATTTTTTGTGGAGTATCTAGATTTGTATGATCTAATCAGATGAGAAATCTTGGAATAATACAATAAAAGTTGATTGAAATTGACCAAAATCGCACAGAATTATACTAATTACCATACAGCTTTGACACTTATGAAAGTGAATTTACAGCAAGGAAATGTAATTTGAAGCAAGAAAATGTAATTTGTATTGATGTATTTTTTGCAGGCAGTCAGTATTTTTCATTCTCCAGTCATCCTTATTTTATTTTTAGGTACCTCCGCATCTTTTCTCTATATTCTTATTGTCAGTTACCTAACCTAAGTTCTGGGGAAAACCTGAATTTTTACAGTATATTCATTTCAATTATCAAATTAACCTCGCTGGATGTAAATAATTAACGTAAAAAATTCAAAATCCTGTGTGAAAATTCTTGAAGACTACGTCCTTGATGCTGAATAAATTATTTTACATCAACATGAATGAAGACGAAATATTTGTATACAAAAAACGATAATAATGAAAAACATGTTTTGAAAAGAATGAGACCAATGTCGAATGACGTAAATTCTGGCCTAAAATCATAGTATAATCTTGCAGAAACCTAGTTCACTGTTTATATCAATGATATGTGTATATATTATGTACGTTATATGCATTACGTATATGTCTGTATATTCCCGCGGTTTCCGCGTGCAGAATATAGGTTAGGATCGTTTATTTTTTTTTAATTTTTATTTACTCACCAAGAACTAATCTTGCAATCTCCGATGGCAATAAACTGTCCATTTTTGTGGAAGCACTTCAAAGTTCTTATCACGACGACAACATTTTACACCAACTTAACACTATCAATAAAAACAAACATCTAACGCGTCTGACTCGTCACTATCGCGCTCCATTCCACAGCCCATCCACAGCCCACCTGCCTCCACCTCACACCCTCAACAAGTAGGTACCGATCAGTACCGACTTATTGAACATATCCGAAAGATGTCACCACTTTCACCTTTTCAGTTTTCTGGTTTCGCCAGCGGTCAGTTTATGGTTCATGCCGGTCGCCGGATGTGGAGCGGGGACGCCGGTTATTATTAAAAAAAAGACCATCTTTCCTGTAGTTTGCCACAGTTTGCCTTCGCTTTGTGAAGCCAATTGTCATTGTTGCACATTCTTGTCATAGAAGTTCGAGGCTTCGCACGATCGCAAATTTTCTAAGTAACTCATCCAGAAAAATTATACTTCAAGAATTCTCGTAGAAGAAAAATTGATAGAAAAGGTTAGTAGCGTAATTTCAATATATTTTTGTCTTTGAAGTAAAAAGCAAATAATTTATTTCGCGCAACGAGACTCACACGAGCCGGCTTGTGGTGACGCTACCACAAACGACTTTACTTTTATTTCGAAAAATGGTCTCTGCAAAGTAAAGCATATTCTTCTCATGATTTGCGAAATTTTTGAAAATTGTTGGAAATCATATTTTTTCGACATTTTGCTTTTTTCAAACCGACATAAAAAAGGCAACTCGGAACCAAATTAAAATTTTAATTGCTGAGTTTATTCGTTTTAGTGAGAAGTTTTAGGGAAATTATTCACTATACACGTATATGTCAAAAACTAACAGAATAAGCGAAGACATCCAAAAATTGAAAAATTTGGAAATGTCGAACTCTATATGAATAAAGGTTGAAATATTTTCTTTGAAATTAAATATTTTTATTTGAATTTATGTTGCTCGATTTTTTTTAAATTCTATAATCTTGCAATACGTTTGGAAGACGTTTGTAATGTTTTGAATTCTTTTTCAATTTTCTCTTAACATTAATTGTTTTAAGTAAAAAATCATTTGAAAATTTTCCGTGAATCTTAAGAAAATTTTTTATTTTCTTGAAACCAGGACTTCTTTTTCCGAAATCTTCAACAATTTACATTTTAAAAAAATTCATATTTTTACAAGTTCAAAATTATTTTTAAATCTTTTTAAAAATTTTAAATATCTCTTTAATTTACTTAAGTTATTTCTGAAATTTTGTAATCTTGCAAAATCTAAAAATCATTTGAAATGTTCCCAGGAACATTAATTTGATCAGTTTTGTCATTGTAAATTTTTCACTTGCTGAGTTTGAAACCATTCAAGTATCGAGTATTTTAAAACTTTCAGTGTAGGATCCTTGTATCATATCAGATAAGAAATATTTTTCTCTGATAAAACACCAGTATCACCACCATCTACTATTTAAATGTTAAGTAAGAAAGATTTGAAAATAAAAATGAGCTTATCACTTTTTGTAAATACTGGGAAAACTCAGAAATTTACAATCAAAGTAAAATCTCTCCTAAAATCCAGGGAGATTACGATATCCGTGGCGACAAAGTTTTTATGTGGATTCCTATAGGATTTTTGGCGAAAAACACGAATCTGAAATGTTTAAATCGATATCTCTAGTAGTTTTCGATATATCGATTTTTATGTTAAAATTATTGACTTTTATTTTTGATTAATATAATTTCTAAATATCGATTTCGATGAGATTTTTTGCGAGAAATACGGATCTATAATTTTTAAATAGATATCTGGAATAGTTTTCGATAGATCGATTTTTTATGTTGAAATTATTGACTTTTAATTTTGATTAATATAATTTCTAAATATCGATTTCGATGGGATTTTTTGCGAGAAACACGGATCTAAAATTGTTAGATCGATATCTCAAAAAGTTCTCGACATCAATTTTTTATGTTAAAATTATTGACTTTTATTTTTTATTAATATAATTTCTAAATATCGATTTCGATGGGATTTTTTGCGAGAAACACGGATCTATAATTTTTAAATAGATATATCGAATAGTTTTCGATATATCGATTTTTTATGTTGAAATTATTGACTTTTATTTTTGATTAATATAATTTCTAAATATCGATTTCAATGGGATTTTTTGCGAGAAACACGGATGTGGAATTTTTAAATCGATATCTGAAAGATTTATTTTAGTATTTAGTATTTTCAAGATTTGATCCCTGTGGTATCCTATGTGCAGCCCATAATGTAACTTTTAATAATGTCATTTTTTCAATAAATTAACTCATGTGTTGATATACCTATTTATAGAAATTACCTATTTCAGGGTATTTTTAATGATTCCCAGAAATTTTAAATAGATTTCAATAATTTGAAGGGATTTGTAAGATTTTAAGCTATTTGTAAAACTTCTGTGGCATTTTCAAAAGCTTTTAATTTGAAATGTTTTAGAGAATTTTAAAAGATTCCAAGGAATCATGTAATAATTTCATTAATTTGAAGCGATTTTAAAGCGTTTGAAATATTTTCAGATAAAGAATTTTCTAGAACTAAGGAAGATATGGATTTGAATGATTTTAAGGGTTTTTTAAAACTCGAAAGGTATTTTAATACATTTTGCAAAATTTCAAGAAGTATCACCAGATTTCATAAAATTTAACCGGATTTCAAACCGGGTTTCAAAGATTGGAAGAGATTTGAAATTATTTTCAGAATTTAATTTAGTTCTTATTTTATTCATCCTGTGGATCAATTGGTAAAATTATCAAAGGCTTTTAAATAGTTTAAAGCATTTTTTTTTTCAAATTCCTTGGCATTTTCAAGAGCTTTAAAAAAATTCAAGAAATTTCAAAAGATTTTACAGGATTTGAAATATTTCAGGCTATTTAATAAGATGACAAGAAATCTTTAATTTATTTCAGTAATTTAATAGGATTTAAAAGGATTTGAAATGTTTCAGGGTGTTTTAAAATATTCCCAGGCATTTCCAAGATTTTTCTAAGCTAATTTCAAAGTTACTGAAATCAATGATGTTTTCTTCATATTTTAAAATTGTTTTCAAGTCATTTGAATTTTTCTTAATTTACTTTGAAGGTTTATGAATTTCATCGAATTCTTCTCGTTTTCCTTAAATTACTTTAAATTTATTACAATTTGACGCGAAAAATGTATACTATGACTGTGACATAAAAGTACCCTTTGCTCCCTATATTTTATCCCATGGGGACTATAAGGCCTGAAATCATATTCCCAATATCAAAAACGTTTTCCTCATGTGAGCAAGATAAATAATTTTGTTTAAAAATAAAAAATACAGATATTGGTAGTTCATCGAAGATCATGAAAGGTTATGGAAGATTCGTCAATAGGTCATTCGACTCGTCCCTGTGACGTGAACACATAATATATCTGATACAGTGCTGTATTATCCCTAATATCTTTTACTTTTCGAGATACTTTTTGAGATCCTGGGGTCAAATTGTATCGAAATTGTCAAAAAAGTATATTTAGACATTTACATGATTACAAACTTCCCTCTATGAGGAAGCAAAACAAGTGATATATTTTACATATTACTATTATTTTTTGATTTCCAGAAAGATGCCTAACTACAAGTTAACCTACTTCCCTGTAAAGGCTTTGGGAGAGCCAATCCGTTTTATATTGAGCTATGCTAACATCGAATTCGAGGATGACCGTTTTGCGCGAGAAGATTGGCCAAAACTGAAAGATCGTAAGTATAAAAAAGAAATATATTTCTGTGATTGTAACAAAATAACTGAAGAATATAATATTAGTATTTAACTGGGATAAGTCTGAAGGTCGAAGTATGTAAGATTATAAGTGCATTATGGATTAGTTTCAACAACAGTTTCTATTTATAAATTCTAGTCTCACTTGTCACGAATATTATAAAGTCGAAGAGCAAACTGATAGACCTGTATAAGCATAATAACTATTGTTCAAGACAATTGTTTTTGATCGGAGGAATCGATGAATGAACAATGAAAGGAAACATTGGTATACAGCATAATTTTGATCTGGATAATTTTTTTTGATTGTGGTTTAAAAACCAAATAAAAAAAGACGAGGGAAAGAAGGCAAGAGATTTTTGAGGTTGCCTTCTTTTTAGTTTCTTTTTTTTTTTTTAATTATATTTTGGGTTTTTAATTTAAATGAAGACATTTTGAGAGTGTGTTGGCCAAGTTTGATCCTTAGATTCTTCTTTTTTTCTTCTGATTTCCATGAATTTCGTAGTTAAATTTGAATGTTAGACATGAAAGAGGAATAAAATTTTAACTTATCAATTTAATTTCTTAAATTTTAAATTTGAGGTAAAATTAATGATCTTTTTTAGAAATGCCCTTCGGCCAAGTTCCAGTCCTCGAAGTAGATGGAAAGAAGATGCATCAGTCTCCTGCTATTTCTCGTTATTTTGCTAAACAGTGCGGTCTTGTCGGAAAGAATGACTTCGAAGCCTATGAAATCGATGCGGCCGTTGACACCATTCATGACCTTCGTACAAGTGAGTATTCATTTTTATTCTAAAGAAGAAACTTAAAAATTGATTTCTTTTCATAATTGTCTTCTTGAATGAAATATTAGTTTTTAATCTTTGTTTTGTTTCTTAGGAATTGGTGCCTACAGCTATGAAACTCAGGCAGAAGCTAAAGAGCAAAAACTGAAGGAGATGAAGGAACGCGTCCCCTATATGTTGAAGCGTCTCAATGAGCAGGTGAAAAAGAATGGAGGTTATTTTGTTGGTGGTGCTCTCTCTTGGGCTGACTTAACTTTCGTTGCTCTTTTGGATTACTTGAACTTCATGGCCAAGTACGACATCATTGAGGAGTACGATGCTCTGAAAGAGTTGAAGGAAAAAGTACTCGCCATTCCCCAGATTAAAGCTTGGGTAGCCAAACGCCCTGAATCTGATTGTTAGACTTTCAATGATTCTTGGTTAGAATCCACCAAGTGGACCTATATATTTTTAAGAGAGAACTTTGAGTCTTAACTATCAAGTATTACGCGAGCATTTCACATAACATGGTTTATATCATTCAGTTAGATATTCATATCAATTTATACATTATTGTATTGAAATAAATACAATTTTTAATACTGCTGGTAATTATTTGTCTGTTTTTTTGCTGTATTTTTATATTTTTTATTTCAACATTCAATAAGTGTACGTTCATACGAAAAGGAGGCTTGTGGCTGGTTGTAGCCAAGTAAGGATGTGTTTTTCTCGAAGAGCGGTTTTTCGAAGCTCAAACTTTAAAAATATATTATCATCCACAGGCTCTATTTCTGGGTGGATTTTTAAGCTTTTTTTCAGGAATGCTTAGCATTAAATTCTTAAAAACTTGCCTAACTTTGATTCTTCAATTCTTTTTGTGTGCAATAATATTTGAACAAATAATGTGACAAATTTTGCATTTTCAACCATATGATTTTTTATCTTGAAAAAATACTGGAATAAAATCACTGTTTCATTTATTTATTTAACTAATCCAACAGTCCTCAGACCAATGACAGGATTATTATAACATTCGTAGAAAACGATTTTTTTTAATTAATATTACAGAGCTTATTATATTTTGGGTATATAATTTTCGATAGCTGTCACAAAGCAATTTAATTACATGTAAATTAGATCTAGATGTGTCGTGCTTATTTTAACAAATGCGTTGAGTGTATTACACATTTTAAAACTATTGATAAATATTCCACCTCGCAGTCGAAGACCATAAAATAATTCCATTAATATGTGAATTATGGTTAACACCTATTATAAATTAATTCTTGAATATGGTGCTTATTTTTTGAAAACATTTGTTTTTAATTATAATTTTCGTTATAAACAATTTTATCAACAAGTATTCAATTATGTCTTTATCTCTAGGCCACGCTTTTTTCCATTGAAATTTTCAGAAATAATTATCAACTGCGAAATATTGTTAAAAGTAAATAAATTTAATTTTGTTAACAAATATATTTATCAAGAGTCTCAACTGAACGGGTTTTCGTAGAAAAAAGGTTTTTTCCTCTACATTTAAGCAAGGTAATATTTTAATGTCCAGATATCCCATCAAGATACAGACGAAAAGAAAAACCAAATAGCTTGAAATAGGAACTGAAAAACGAATCTGATATGAATTTTTAAAGGAATGTGATTCTCGGGTGCTTGAAACATCTGTGCTTATAATCGAAATGACGCATATTAGAAGCATTTACATCGAGTGGAAAATTTTTAATGGGTTGAACATTTGAGTTACATAATGGTAAAAGATGAGGTGGTTTCCATATGGCTATCTCAATTTGACTTTAGATAAAATTAATTATAGAGATCAAAATAAATTTTGACGAATACTCCAAGCGGTAAATTGTTGCCAATTTTTAAAAATTCTGTATTATTTAAAACTAATAATATAATAAATGGAGTAATTTGAAATCATTCAAAAGCTGATCAAGTTTTCAACAAAAATAGGTGCAACATTTTCGAGATATTTCGTTACACCACTTTTTTTGGGCTAGCATCACAATCGCGCGCTACTTGGTCGTGTAGTTTCTCGGTTAGAGGGAAAAATAATTTTGAATACAAAATAAAAATTTCGAATAACTATTCACTTTTTTGGTTTATTTGTTTTTAAGGTAATATAAATATAATTTTCCTAAGATTTTGGAGAAAATTCGAAAAGATTCTTGAGAATTTCATATATGTATTTTATTATCCTGCAAAATTGAAAGAGTTTGCTTTAAAATCTTCGACATTCTTTTTCGCAATTTTAGGAAATCTTTGAAAATGTTTTCTTGAAACTAATGTATCGAAATAAAAAATCAATTAAAATTTTCCCTAAAACCTTATGAAACAAAGCGAAATTTTCTTCAAATATCTTGACAAATTTACATTTATTTTTAAATGTCTTCAAATATTTTCAAATTTTAAATTATTTCTAAATCTTTTCAAAACTTTTACAAGTTTGAAATATCCGTTGAAAAAATGCAAAGTTTTTAAAATATTTTTTAAAATCCTGCACAAATTAAAAAAATTGTATTAAAATCTTCCAGATTCTTTTTCGACATATTTAAAAATCTTAAAAGCTTAAAATTGATGTTTTAAAATAAAAACGAGAAAATCTTAATCATTTTAAATTTTGCCAAGAATTGTATTCTCGGCATCGGTATTTTTTTGTTGCTGGTACCTCAATATAAAAAAATATTCTCTTTTATCAATAATGCTTAGAAACATTCATAAATAAATTATATCATGGAATAAAATAACATGGAAGTTTTAATTTCGTAAATTGCTGGTGCAGAAAATTTGTAATAATTGATAAAAGATAAATAAATATAGCCTCATTTAATATGATCAAGGGGTTATTATGAAGAAAATCCGTTTGCCATTTGAAAAAAAATTTGATCAAAAAGATAAGAACGGAAATTTTGTTCTTATAATTAAAGAATCACTTAAAATTTAAATTTTGTCTTTCAGAAATAAACTTTTAGAATTAAAATTCTTCACTTGGAGTGGAAATTTCTGCGAAGCTAAAATTATAAATTTCGTCGCTTACGTTTATTTGTTATCTGATGCAACGTCAGATCTCAAATACACTCCTTTGGAGAAAGGATTTTTGGATCTGATTTACATCTGATAAGAATTAAACGCAAGCGACAAATCTCGTATTTTTAACTTTACAGAAATTTCCATTCCCCGGTTTAATATTTTTTATGATCACTCAGCTTTTGCGTAATATTTATTCATGTTCTTGGAACAGATTTAACGAGAAGAATTTGCTCTTCATTTTATGAGTTTTACCAATTTTTAGGAACGCAGGATTTTTTTTTACAAATTATGATTATGATGCGAAAGTTTCTCAACTTTCAACTGGTTGTTATTTGAAAGTCATAGATTTAATATCTGTACAGATATTCGCCTTTGAAGTGAAGCATGCTTTTTAAAACGCTTAAGGTAGATGTCCCAGTAATCGGGACGGTCCCAGTAATCGTGAGTTTTGAGGTGTAAACGCCAGAATTAAGTATTTTCCGCATAAAAATACAATCCTAAAATATTTTTAAGTCAGGTTGAACAATGCTTGTTGTGGAAACCAAACTAGTTTTTTTATACAAATAGTGCACATGGGTAAAAAAAATTAATTTGTATTGCCGGTGGCGATGAATCACGAAACGTGGAAAATAGCTTAACATTTTGGTTAGGAAAGGCGTCTCTTTACTTAAGCTTTTACTATGTCAAGAAATTAGTTTATCGGGACGAAAATAATTTTTTTGTAATAAAAAATAATTTTTGTTCCATAAAATAATGTAAAATCTTAATTTAGTACCTTCTCGTTCAAGAAATATCGGTCACGATTATAGGGACATTTCAAAAGCATAGTTGCTCGAGTAATCGTGACCTGTCACAAAGACTAGGACAACTCTCTCAAAATTTCATTTCCATATTTCGTTACAAATAATAATTTAATTAATTTCAAAAAGGTGTGAAATGAAACCGGAGAACTGACTTATTACTGTGAGTAGTAATCGTAATATAAATTAGTGCTTAAAACTGAAAAAAGGCGATGTAAAATATTTGCATGAGTTTAGAGATTTCATTATCAATTTTGGAGTTTATTATCATTCTTCGGTGAAGTTAATATTTATTGAGTAATTTTTCATTAGATAACATTAATCTATACTGCATTATATAAAGAAAAATGTGTAATAGATATATAATTATTGATAGTTTTAATATTGTGACAACGTAAACAGAAAATAACCTCATTTTTTTAGTCACTGCATTTGATCAAATTTCGTGTGCTACATCTAGTTACTCAAAATGTTAATGATTTTTAATTATAATATTCAGTATTATAAAAGAATTTCAGCATTGTCGTTATTACTTATCGTGATAAAAATTCTAATAAATATTTATCTCGACTTATTTTTGTGACCACTTTATTTCTTATGAATAAAATATTAATTTTGTTCGATAATATTTTTAACTGAAATAAAAACTAAACATTTTAAAATAAAATTCATTTTCATTATGATTAATTTTCATAGAGTTCATCAGACTTATTAGAACTATCAGAAGATTCGATTTAGAGGTTGCTTCGACGGCTTTCATCACAGAGGTCTCAATCAATATAAAATTAACAATACATCTTTCATTTCATTAAAGTATAGTAAAAAACAAAAATACACTTAAAATACACCTCCAAATTGCTAAAAACTGATTTCAAGAAAGCTTAACCTTTTTCACGAAGACTGGGACAACGACTCACGATTACTAGTACATGACAGATTTGGAAATCACGATAACTGGGACATCGGTGCTTTTTGACTTTTAATTGTTTATAAATAAAAAGTAATATTAAATATAATGTAAGAACAATTTTTATAATATTCTAGGATGTGTAATGCTTCAATCAGTACCAATCGTTTTTCAAATAATCCTACAAAAACAATTTTCTAAATATTTGAAGTCGATGAAATCTCTTATGGTCACGATTACTGGGACGTTTACCTTAATTCAATTTTACCAAAACCTGTATAGCAATGAACATTGATGTCGTTCCTTTTTTTTTTAATATATTAATTCGAACCGCAATATTAAATGTTTGAGTGTTTACTTGAAATAGCTTAATTCGAATTTTTAATAATATTAATGAATTTAGTATTATAGTTTAAATAATAAAGTTTGGAAGTATGTTTTTCAATGATACTTAACTTTATGTAATTTGTTACACAGGAAGGGTTAGTTAGAAATACTGCTTTTTCATAATTTTCTTTGAAAATATTACATCAGGAATTTTATTCTAGGCAAATTAACAATTCTTCTGGAACAAAATATATCTGCAATTTTTTTGTTTGAAAAAAATGTTTGGGTGAGCGTCCTAATACTGAAAACCTGAACCCTGTCGGATTGTTGCGCATATTCTTAATTAACAATGCAGTGAAAATTGAAATGATATTTTAACATGTTTGCTTGTATTGGTGTTTCCGGTTGAGAGATAGGTAAAAACTGCATAGGACTCGATATTAACCCTTTGCTTCTGATAGTTCAGGAGACATAAATTTGTTAATTGAGGGTAGTTTTTTTAGAATCCTTCATTTGAATGAATTTCGAATTGTTATAAAAAATACTCTGTCCGGATTTTGTTAAAGTCTTAAAGTGTAAGGTTGATATTTGTTAATAGTCTTTAAAAACATTTTTTCTGAAATTCTAAATATATTTTGAAAAAAAATTCTTTGAAAAATTCACTTCGTGAAACACTTATAAGATAGCAAGTTCGTCAAGGGAAACAACTTGTCTCGTTTTGAAAACAGGTTATATATTTGCATTGAAAAATTGTTATAAACAATAATTGTTTTTCATGTTTACATTTGTCAGGAAAATGTGAAAAAATTGGGCATACCTAACCGTTGAGAAAGGCGGATGATAATTTTTTTTGTTATCAATCTTGTAAAGTGCGAAAAAATAGTTGCAAAAAAATTTGTTTACAAATGTTAAATAACAATTTGGCGATCAAACTACCAAATTATAATATAACTTTTTTTCAATTTGGAAGTAATATGTAGAGCATGAACGTGTAGAATAACATCTTTTTCGCTTCCAACATTGTTCATTAATTTTAATAAACACTCCAGGATTGGATTTTTGTATGAAAAAATTATTATTGACTAAAATAGCTGTAATTAACTATTATCTAGATCAATAGGCATAGCCGAAAGGTTAATATTGAGATAAGAGCATTTGAACGAAACATGATTTATTATGAAGAAATATCTGATTTTTTAATTGTTTAAACAATTTGTTTAAATAATATATAAGGTAAAGAAACTGATTCAACAAACACTCGTTATGTAATTATTTCCGTATAGGAACAATGGCGTAATACTTTTTTTTCGTAACTTATATATTTAAACAAAATGTTTAAAGAATTTGGTTTAAATTATCGACAAATCACTCTTGTTTTCATGGAAAAAATTCTCTTTTTTCAAAATGTATACAACTGTGGATATGAAAAATTATTGTTCATCACAATTTGTTATTGAATATATTTAAAAAATTTGTTTTTAAATCTAAAAAGTCGTTTTACTTGAAGAACAAGTATCATTAAATTTTCCCAGAATCTTTATTGCAAGAAATTTGTAGGTTAAAAATTATGCCCCCCCCCCCCCGCCCGCCACTTTAACTTTAACCACTTTAAGCATTTAATCAGAAAAATTTGATCAGAATATTGTTATAATAAAACATACAGAAAGTAGATGAAATAATTAATAAAAATATGCTTAATTTTTTTAATAAAAAAGATTTCGAAAAAATAGCTATAACTATTTGAGAACATTTTTTAATATACTCAGTGTTTGCAGATAGATTCAATTACTATTATTAAATGAATGAACATTAGGGTGATTAAAAAAAATTATTTTCGCAACAGAATACGCACACTAGCCTGAGATACACCTTCTCAGTCAATAAATTACAAAATCAAAGTCGGATACGATTTAGAGGTACCCTATTGAAGTTTTGTCTTTCTTGTTGTTTTTATGGTCTGAATGTTTTAAAAATGCCTGTATTACATTTGTATACATATAAAATTATCCCCATTTATATTACCATCATTTCAAATAATTTAATAACAAAATTTTAATTTATTTTTAAGGAAAATAATAATTTTTTCTTACTTGTTTCACATTTTTCTATAATCATTAACTTTTTTTAATTGACTTATTCTATTTTTTGATTGTCATTTTTCACTAAAAAGTGACAAGTTCTGTTTTGGGAAAATACTTCATATATCCGTGCACTTCATTTCATCATCTATTCAAGTATTTTCAAAAAATGGAACTCCATTTTTTGGTTCATAAGGAGTACTTAACTCACCCGCCGATCACATTTCCATACTGTTATTAGATTCAAAATTACACAGTGTTTTCGAAACAAAACACTTTTTTAGGCGCGCTGCGCCCACTTTGATTAATTTTGCTTCCTCATAGAGGAAGCTTTGTAATGGTGACATTTTTCAAAATTTTTAAATTCATTTAATTAAACCCTCCCTAATTTAAAAATGTCTAATACAATGTTCTAAGCAATTGTCCGGATGTGTGTGTGTGGATGTGTGGATGTCACGCTTTTTTGTGAACACGATAACTAGAAAACGGTTGCAGATAAATTGATGAAATTTGGAGAGCTTATTTTCTTCACTAATATCTTGAAACTGACTAAAGGATTTCTAAAAATATTTATTGCATTTTTTTCTAGTACTCAATAATATTTTAAAAATCGGTTTTTTATAGTAAAACTTTTTTCATTCGCATTATTCAAAGTTGATGCAAGAATATAAAAGATTCCTTGGTTTGGGACGAATCGATTGACCTATAATATTAATACATTTTATTGAAGAGTAGGGAAGTTATGGTAATTTATATATTTTGAAAATCGGTTTTTTATAGTAAAACTTTTTTTCACTAGCATAATTCAGAGTTGATGCAACAATATAAAAGATTCCTTGGTTCGAAAGGAATCGATTGACCTATAATAACAATGCATTTTATCAAAGAGTAGGGAAGTTCTGGTAATTTATATATTTTGAAAATCGGTTTTTTATAGTAAAACTTTTTTCATTAACATAATTTAAAGTTGATGCAAAAACAGAAAAGGTGTGTTGATTCGAGTCGAATCGATTGACCTGTCCTATAATATTAATAAATGTTATTGAAGAGTAAGGAAGCTATGGTAATGCATAATATTTTAAAATACGGTTTTTTATAGTAAAACTTTTTTCATTACCATAATTCAAAGTTGATGCAAGAATGTAAAAGATTCCTTGGTTTGGGACGAATCAATTTACATATAACATCAATACAGTTTATTGAAGAGTAGGGAAGTTATGGTAATTTATATATTTTAAAAATCGGTTTTTTATAGTAAAACTTTTTTCACTAGCACAATTCAGAGTTGATGCAAGAATATGAAAGATTCCTTGGTTCAAAACGAATCGATTGACCAATAATATTAATGCATTTTATCAAATTGTAGGGAAGTTATGGTAATTTATATATTTTGAAAATCGGTTTTTTATTCAAACTTTTTTCATTAGCATAATTCAGAGTTGATGCAACAATATAAAAGATTCCTTGATTCGAAACGAATCGATTGACCTATAATATTAATACATTTAATTGAAGAGTATGGAAATTGTGAAATTGCATAATATTTGAAAACACGGTTTTTCATAGTAAAACTTTTTTCAGTAACATAATTCAAAATTGATGCAAGAACGGAAAAAATCTCTTGATTCGAGGCAAATCGATTGATCTATAATAATAATAATACACTTTATTGAAGATTAGGGAAGTTCTGCTCATTTATAATATCTGAATCATCAGTTTCAAACAGAAAAACTTTTTTCATCGACATAATTTAAAGTTGATGCATGAATAGAAAAGACTTTTTGATCATAAATTTTCAAATAGAGTAATATTATGACAATTTTTGTGAAGAAATCATAAAGCTGGGAAAGGGATAGGGTGCGTCAGAACTTTTCCTTTCCCTTTTCCAGCTCAAAAAATTATTATTTCGAACGCAAGATTTAATTTGTCTGATTTGTCTTTGTATTTAAAACATTTTTTGTATTATTTTGTAATTTTTCATTTTTGGTAAATTTCTATTTTTAAATTGAGCAAAATGAAGACTTTGGTTTGTCTATTATTGAAAAAAATAACTAATGCTTCCTCTATGAGGAAGCAAATACATTTGCTAACGGGAAGCAAACTGCTCGTGAAATGAGCACCATATAATTATAAATAAAAACAAAGTGGAAACACTCGAGATCGAATTCACAGCTAGTTTTTATTCTAGCGAGGGTGTTCCCACTCTTTCGAAATCAGCCAGAACATTTTAAAAATCTTGCACTTTAAAAAAATAGCCTTGATTTTTCTGAAAATCAAAAATTGCAACTTTTTTAAATATAGTTAGATGCCATCTTTGCTGTTTTTTCGAAAGATGTAGTTTTTAATATGCAAGATACGAAAAAATGTTCTCCAGCAAAGCTGCTCCTTTTCAAAAGTCCTCTAAGATGTTACTTTATCATTTCACGATATTTCGCAACGTTTCCGCAATAAATGCATATTTTTTTACAAGAAGTCGGTTCTTGTGAAATATCGAAAAATGGTCAAGAAACTTGTAGAAATTTTAAAGAGGAACAACTTTGCTCGACAAAATTTTTCCGTATCTCGCATATTAAAAAAATGTACATGTTTTATTCTTAGAAAAAACGATGCCATTTTTTTTAACTTTGAAGATTATTTAAATAGTCCGGCGGATTTCGAAAGAGTGTGAGTGTGAGTGAAGAAATAATTGTCTAGGGTAACCAGACGTCCTCATTTAGGAGGACATGTCCTACTTTTCGCGAAAACCCATAAAATGTCCTACTTTTTGGTCAAAAGACAAAATTAACCTTTTTTCCATGAAATATTCCCTACGATCGCGTTTTATATTTTTCCCTTCCCTGGCGAAAGTTTCGGATAGGAATTCATTCCTATGCAATCCGAAATCATCCGAATCATTCCGGAATCTATATCCGAACCAGTCTGCGTTAATTCGAACCAATCCGAAAAAAGTTTTACGTTTCGATCGATCGAAATCGGTTAAAAATTAATCCGGCTCAATGCAATTAAATCCGAATCAATCCAAAATAATCCGAACTCGGATTGACCTAACCCGATTGGTTTAGGTCAATCTGAGTTCGAATTCTTTTGGATTGAAAATTTGGTTCGGATGGAGTCGGATTAATTTTTAACCGATTTGGATCGAACATAATGTAGACGTCTTTTCGGATTGGTTCTTCAATGACACTTTTACCATGAAAAAGAACGAATTTCTAACAAAAGAGTTGAATTTTTGACATGAAATTTGAATTTAACATAATAGTTCAATTTTCAACAAAATCATTAAACATTCAACCAAATAGTTGCGAAATTGAACCGAATTGCCGCATTTTGAACCTACAGGTTAAAAATTTTGTTAAATTTTAACTACTCGGTCGAGGGTTTAATTACTTTGTTGCAAATTGAACTGTTTTATTAAAGATGCGTTCTTCTTTTTAGTTCAAACATTATTTATTCAACTGAAAGTATAATGATTCCATTTTTGGTTTATAAACTCACCTTTTTTATCTGAAAATGTATGTATTTTGTTGCAAAATCGTCTTTCCTTTCTTCTTTGTTGAAAATTCCTCTTTTGGTGGAAAATTAATCTTCTTGGTTGAAAATTCAACTAATTTATTAAATTTATCTTTTTTGGTTTGAAATTCAACTATTTTGTTGGAAATCCCAATGTCATCGAAAAAATTCATCTTTAATATCAGTTGAATCAAATAAGACAATTAGTTAAATTCTGAAGCCAAAAAAACGAAATTTTTCGATGATAGTTGAATTTTCCACAAAAAAGTTAATTTCCAACCAAGAAAGATGACTTTTCTACCATAAAGGTAAATTTTCATTCCAAAAGACGAAATTTCAACAAAATACACGAATTTCCAACCGGATAGTTGAATTTTCGACTAGAAAAGTTCAATTTTTAACCAATAATAAAATGGTTAAATTTTCAGTTTAAAAAATTTATTTTCAACAAGAAAAAAACAGCAAATATCAACCAGTTGAATCTAACAAAAAAGACTAATTTTTAACATAATAGTTGGATCCTCAAACAAGTATAGCAAGTTTCAACAAAGAAGAGTAATTTTTAACAAAGTAGTTAAGGTTTCAAAGTGGAAAGTCAAATTTTTAGAAACAGTCAACTCTAAATCTGACCAAAAAAAGGGAATTTTCTCCAAAATAGTTAAATTTCTAGCTACAAAATATCATATTTAACCAAAAATAGGAACTTTAAATTTTAATTAATTTGTTTTTTTTTCCAAAAAAAAGATCTCCTTTCACTCCACTGGGAATCGAACCTGAGAGAATAACAGAAATTTTTATCGTCTTTTCAGACTAGATGGACATGTAAATTAAAAATCATTTTAATTAATTTTTAATTTATATGTCTATATAGTCTGAAAAGACGTTAAAAATTTCTGTTATTCTTTGGTGATAATACAGATTCCTTGCTGAATTTTAGGTTCTAAAACTAATTTTCGACTAAAGAAAAACGAATTTTCAACCAGTTGAGTTTAAATAAGGAAGACATATATTTAACAAAATAGTTTAATCCTTAGTCAAAAGAAAAAATTTTCGACCAAAAATGAAATACTTACATTTTTAGATACAAAAAATTAATTTTTCACGAAAAATTCAATAAATTTTTGATAAATAGTTCGATTTTTTAACAAAAATTGAATGTTCCCACAAGGAGATAATTTTTCTACCAAAAATAACGAATTTATAACCAAATAGTAAAATCCTATTGTAGAATCTGAAAAATATTTACAAAAATTTTTTTAAATTGATATACAAAAAAAAAAAAAATTTGGTCTTATTATGGGTGGGGGGGGGGCCGCCCCGAGGTTATTTCCTCCTTTTTCCACTTGGGCATCTGGTCACCCTAGAATTGTCTAATGCCAAGAAGAAACTTCAGACTAAATTTCATCATTTTGTAACAATTAAAGCAAAAGTTTCAATATCTTTAGTGCATCTGGACTAAGATGATGTATGTTTTTAAATTATATTTGTAGATAATACCGCCGGCATTGGTTGAATATATGAAAAAAAGTTTAATGGCAATTATATTGACCATTGATGTTATTATTATATGCTAGGTATTCGTCCTTCGCGAATTGCGATTATACAGTGTGTACTCTTAATTGTTTTGTGCCTGTGAATGTATGTGTGATCGGAGTGGGGAGCAAACTAGTTAGATGAGGAAAGTGGGCATGTATTTTATTTTCAGTCGCAGTCGGGCGTGAGTACGTGAGTACTTGTACTGGCCTCATATTAAATTTTAAAAACGAAGTCCGCTTTTGCCAAATTGATTACTTTTCATTCAAAAAGTAATATACCATTTTTTTACATCAGTTATAAAAAATACTGAGGTTTCAAAAAATTCTCCCAACATGTCGACTTATAAGTTGTATTATTTCAACATTACCGGCTTGGGTGAGCCTGTTAGATTCGTGCTGAGCTACGGAGGAGTAAAATTCGAAGATGTTCGGTATAGTTTCGAGGAGTGGCCAAAAGTCAAAGCTGGTAAGATTTTTTTTTAATTTGAGGTACATAGCTGAAAGAATATTACTTTTTAAAATACATATCTAAATGTAGTGCTTTGTTTAGTACATATTTCTTTGAGGGTACCCGTTAGTAATCGACATTTTGAATTTCTAAAACGCAGCCTCTTAATTATCTTTCCTTTTGATGGAGAAATGATTTCCTACTTTTAACTTCACAATTAGCCTTTCTTTAGAAAAAAATTTAGATTATTTTTCAAGACTTATTTTTTATGGATTTTACAGGAAATCTTATATGATTTGAGAACGTTGCTTATGATTGAGAGAAGTTTCCTTATTATTGCGAGACAAGTCTACTCAATTCATTATAAATGACACTATTTGTCCACTTATTTACAATTCTTTGAAATTGGCAGATTATTTTTTTCATTGAAAAACTATGATTCTGAAAGTTTATAATAATCTGACACCGTATACTTTTAATATTCGGTTCTAACATTCATAAAACCTAAAAAGTAGTACATTTTCAAGATATTTCGTTTTTTTTTCATTAAGGTGGAATTAATTTCGGCTATTTGAATTTGAATCATATTTTCTGTCAGGATCCACTTACCGCGTTTTCTGAACATATTTGTCACATAAATATATCAAATTATTTTATTTTTAAATTTCATCCTGTAAATTTGACTTTGGTCCCAGGATGCTTCTTCTTATGTAACTATTTGATTACATTTTCAAGATGAACCTTTTTTGGTTAAAAATTCAGCTACACAGTTGAAAGTCGAGATACTTTGTTAAAAATTCATTTTCTTTGTTCATGATAGATCCATTTTAATAGAAAATTATTTTTCTTCTTCAATATTTCACTATTCTGTTGACATTTTTTAGATTATTTTCTTAACTGAAAATTCAAATGTTCCATGTGTGGTTGATCATTTATCTTCTTCATTTCAAAGTTCAGCTATTTGTTTGAATATTTCTGTATATTTTTTAAACTTCGTCTTTTGTGGTAGAATATTAATTTTCTTGCTGACTAATTCACCTTTTTGGTTGAAGATCCGTTTCTTTGGTTGAAAATGAAACTATTTCGTTGAAAATTAATTTTATTTCCTTGAAAACTTTTCTAACTGAACATTAAACCATTTTGGTTAAAAATTCAACTATTAGGTTGACAATTCCGTTAAAAATGAAAATGGTTGAAAATTCATATACTTTGTTAAAAAATAATCTTTTTTGGTCGAAAATTATTTTTGTGTGTTGAAAATTCATTTCCTCGGTCAAAAATTTAATAAATTTTGTTGAGAATTTGCCTTTTTAGTAGGAAATTAACCTTTTTTGTTGAAAATTCAACTATCAGGTTGAAAATTTCATTATAAGATCATGTATTTTGCTAAAAATTATTCTTTTCGTGTAGAAAATTAATCTTTTTTGTTGAAAATTTATTTCTTTGGTTGAAAATTATTTTTATTTTATTGAAAATACATTTTCTTAAGTAGAAATTTGAATGAATCAAAACAAAATTCATAGATATTCAATTTGTTATTGAAAATCCATCTGTTCGATTGAAAATTGAACTACATATTTCGTTGAAAATTTATTTTATTTGGTTAAAAACTTATTTCTATGAATCGAAATCAAACTATTTTATTTTTACTTGAAAATTCTTTGATTTTTTCAATTTGTCTTTTTTTAGTAGAAAATTCACCTTTTGGGTTGAAAGTTTACAGGGTGTCCAGCGACCTTGAAAACCTTGAAAACATGGAATTCTCCATGAATTTTTGTTTAAACCTTGAAAATCTGGAAATCTTCTTGAATTTTTCACGAGAACCTTGAATTTGAATGATTTTGTTTTTAAAATGGTATCAATGATGAAATTGAATTATTAAATTCAAATCAATTAAAAAGGTATCAATTATTTAAGACTGTACCAATTATTTTATAGATTGCAATGAACAAACTTCAATGTTATATAGTTAAAGTTAAAGCTATTAAATAGTTAAAGTATACATTTTTTGTGATATTCAACTTACAAATTATAAAAAATTATTAGTTGAAAATTTCTATGTTAATTCAGTTTCAGAATTAGAATGAGCTATGGCCATACAACGGATTTTTCAAGTTGTTCACCGCTCGGTTTTTTGAGTGTACACCACATTAAAATAATTTACAAAATACATATTTCTAAAAATTTTAAAAGATTTCAAAATATTTCAGAGCTTTTGAAATATTTAAAAGGATTTTGAAAACTTCAAAAAAATTTCACGGATTTCAAAGATTTAAAACAGGCGTGTACGCCAGAATTCAAAGATTTCACAACAATTCCACAAAGATTTTAAAAGATTTCAAGGATTTTAAAACGGGGAATAGTAAACCAGATCTTAAAACATTTCCAAGATTTGAGGCGATTTCAAAATTTGTTGGATGATTACAAAAGATTTCACAAATATTTGAAAGATTTCTTAAAAAGTTGCATAGAGATTTCAAAACAATAAAAGAATTTCTAAGATTTCAAAAGAGATACAGTACACCAGATTTTAAAGATTTGATAAGATTTCACAAATATTTCAAAGAATTCTTAAGGATTTCAAAAGATTTCACAAAGATTTCAAATAATTCAATGATTCCAACGAATACAAAAGATTTCACAAAAATATTTCAGAAAGATTTAACAATTATTTCAAAGATTTCAAGGATCTTACAAATTTTTAAAAGGCGTGTAAACTAGATTTAACAGATTTCACAAAAATTTCGAACATTTCATAAACTATTCAAGGATTTCAAAGATTTGAAGAAGGCATGTACATCAGATTTTAAATATTTGACAAAGATTTGTTAACTTTTATAAGATTTCAAGGATTTAAAAAATTTTAAACAGGGCATACTAAATCAGATTTTAAAACATTTCCAAGATTTGAAGCGATTTCAAAATTTTTTGAAAATTACAAAAGCTTTCAAATATTTTAATGATTTCTAATTAATACAAAATATTTCAGAGAGATTTCACGAATATTTGGGAGATTTCTTAAAGATTTCATAGATATTTCAAAAGAATACAAGAATTTCAAAGATTTCAAAAGAGATACATTATACCAGATTTAAAAAATTTCTAAACGCTTCAAAAGATTTCACAAATATTTCAAAGAATTCATAAGGATTTCAAAAGATTTCAACATAATTCCTGTACACAAGATTTAAAATATTCCAAAACATTTCAAAGATTTTAAACGATTTCAAAATTTTTTACAGAATTTCAAAAGATTCCACAATGATTTCCAATATTCCAGTGATTCCCAACAAACACAAAAGATTTAACAATGATTTCAAAGAATCCATGAGAATTTCAAAAGATTTCAAAAATGGCAAAGATTTATAAAAGGGTTCTTAAAAAAGTACACCACATTTCAAAACATTTTTTTCTTCAGAAAGAAATCACAAATATTTCTAAGGTTTTCAAAATATTTCAAGAATTTCAAAGATTTCAAAAACGGTACACTATGTACACCAGATTTCAAAGATTTCAAAACATTTTAAACGATTTCAATTTTTTTAGATGATTTCAAAAGATTTCAAATTATCCAGTAATTTTAAACGAGTACACACAATTTCAGAAATATTCCACAAATATTTCAAAGGATTCATAAGGATTCCAAAGTTTTCAAAAACGGTAGAGTAGACCAAAATTCAAAGGTTTCAAAACATTTCAAACCTTTTAATCGGTTTCAATTTTTTTAGATTATTTCAAAACATTTCAAGTATTCCAGTAATTTTAAACGAATATAAAAGATTGCATAAAGATTTCAAAAATATTTCAAAGAATTCATTAGTATTTCAAAATATTTACCTTAATATTTACCTTAAATATAACCTTTCAATAATTTTGGTAGGATACGCATATTTTTTGGTTATAAATTCAATTTTCTTTTTCAAAAATTAATCTTTATGACTTAAAAACTCAACATTTCACATGAGTTTTTTTGTTTATTAATTGAAAAATCTTTCTTGATTGAAAATTCAACTTCAAATATGTTTTGGTGGAAATATAAAAAATTACATTTTTTGTTGAGAAATCATTTTTTTTTATAAAAGTCTCATCAGTTTGGTTGAAAATGTAACTATGTTGTTGAACATTCCGTTTTTCTTTGTTGAAAATTAATTATAATTATATTTTAATATTATAATTATGAAACTCAATTCTTAATTATGTGTATGAATTTGGCAACACTCCTTCGAGTTTTTGAAATTACCCAATCGGCATTGAGGAAAAGCGACAACAATTCTTTCGAGATTTTCGTGACACACCTATTTTTTAGAAAAGGATTTCACAAAATTTATGTAAGGCCTTTTACATGTCCTCTACTGAATTATGCAATAAAAACAATATTCATAATGTCTAATCCTTCTCTAAAAAATAGATGTGTCACGAATCACGAAATCATTGTTGTCGCTTTTCCTCAATAACGAGTCAGCCACAGATGATGTAAGATATGCGTAAAATACACGAATTCGCAAAAAAAGTCGTGTTTTTAAATAATGAAGATGAATTTAAATTTTCAGGTGAAATAATTATTTTCCAACCAAGGAAAAGGAATTTTTTTACAAAATAATTGAATTTTCAAAGACGTTGATGAATCTTCGATAAAAAAATGAATTCTCGAACAAAAGTGTAATAGTTGATATTTCCATCAAGAAATATTTTAATTTTCAATCAAGAACAATTAAATTAAACTAAATAATAAGAAATTTCAACAAATCATTGGAATCCTCAACCAAAACAGACTAATTTACAAACAGTAAATAAAACAGTCGATAAAGAAAAGATCAGTTTTCTAGCAAAAATGGAATAGCTACATTTTCATGTTGAAAAAGTCATTTTCACAACAAACATTTTTTCAACTAAAATGATGAATCTTAAACCCAAAAAAATTAATTTTGAACCAAATGGTTGAATTATGAACACAAAAGATGGATTTCCTACCAAACAAGATGAATTTTCAACCAGACAGATTAATTTTCTGTCAGAAGAGATTAATTTTTAACAGAGTATATGAATTTTTAACCTGATAGTTAAATTTTCAGCCTGATAAATGAATTTTCAACCAAATATATGAAATAATCACAACAAGATTATTATTCTATCACGAAAGACAATTTTGGAACAAAATAGAGAAATTTTCAACCAAATAGTTGTCAAAAAAATAATCAAATTTTGAACAAAACAAAAAAAGGAATTTCAACTTAAATTATGAATTATGAACAACAAAAAAATGATTTTTTGATCAAGTAGTTCCACTTTCAATAAGTAGTTGAATTTTGAACCAAAAAATATTTTTCAGTTGCTGTTTACGAATAGCCAAAATCTTGCAAATTGTTATGTTAGGAGAAAAATCCTGGGACCAACGTTAAATTGATAGAATGATTTGAGCAAGAACTCATTTAAATACCCTGTATATTCCAGATTTTTATTCCTTTATTTTTAAGAGGTATTCATCTTGAAAAATATGGAGAACATCTAAAGTGTCAAGTGTTGAAGTGAAAATTTGAAATGAAAATATAGAAAAATGGTTATTTTCCCTTTATTGTAAAAATACCATTTCAACTGTCATTTAAAAATAAAGTGACTTGTACTCGCCTCAAATATACATAAAAATACTGTTGTATGCGTCTGTCTTGATTAAATACAATATTACATTATTGATCTTGAATTGCAGTTGATATAAAAATGAAATTATTAAATACATTTATGTAACCAATGTGTCCAGAAAACGTGGTAAATGGAATCTGACAGAAAATTCGAGACTAATTTAAATAGCCGAATTTAGTTCTACATTGAAGAAAAGTTCATTTGGAAATACCTTGAAAATGTATTTTTTAAGTTTTTTAAATTTAAAAGACAAATATTAAAAGTATGGTGTCGAATTACTACACATGCAGTGAATCATATTTTGTTCACGAGAATAATAATAATTTTGAAGAATTGTAAGTAAATGAAAAAAATTGCTTCATTGAGATTGAATTTACTGGAATTGTCTCGATACAATGAAGAAACTTCTATAAATCATACACAACGTTCTGAAAAGTATATAAGATTTTCTGTAAATATCCAATATGTATGATAATTGTCTAATATGGATCTAAATACATTTTAAAGTGTCCGCCGGTATCAGATGTTAAAATCTAACTTATATTAAAAACTTCGAAAATGGAACTTAATAATGAAAATCAAATTAACCAAATGAAAAGACAATGATTTTACAGAACTACAAAATACAGCTCATTCGAAAAAAACTCCTTAATATAGAGACTAGAGTAAAATCATGGCTCTTATTTTATAGTCAAAAACGTATCTTTTTTATAAACTTCACTATGAAAATAGGTTCTATGTAGGTTAAAAGGTTGTCTATTCTAATTTTTCTTATAGTTTTTATAACAAAAATAAAATTATGAGTAAAAAGTGTGCCCCGGAAAATAATTAAGAAATAGAGAGTAGGAAACTATTTTTGAATCCTCAAAAATTCAAATAGAATATGCATCGTGGAAAAGGGATCTTACAACACGAAATTTAATGAGATCCCTTTTCCTCTACATGAAATGTTTTTATCATATTTCAGTGCAAATCAACCTAAAAATTCCCTAAACACAATACGTAAGAGATTATTATTTTTTATCATTTTTTATTATTTTTGACAAATGGCTGCAATTTAAGATTTGAAAACTAAACATTTTCTCCATTTAAATATGAAATAATTTCATTTATTGATTTCTTTTATTTTAATTTTTTTTGCTTGTATAGAGATGCCAATGGGCCAAATGCCAGTCTTGGAGATTGATGGAAAGAAATATAATCAATCGAAGTCCATTTGCCGTTATCTTGCAAAAAAATTCAACCTTTATGGGTCCAACGACCTGGAAGCTCTGGAGATAGATGCTGCAGCTGATGACGTTGATGATCTGAGAATTCGTAAGCGTTATAATTTTTTTCTAAGCGTACTATTTAAACTATTATTTCACATCAAATGTTTATTGCATACTTGCTTTCTTGAACAGTCATTTTTGTTACTATTCCATTATTTTCAAAAGGCTACTATACATTAGCTACTGTTAAATGTAAATGACTTCATTTTAATACTGATGTATATTTTTTAGCACTATCTCAATACCACTGGGAAAAGGACCCCGCATTCAAAGCCATTTTGAAAGAGAAAGCTATGGACAAGTATAAAACATTCATGGCTAAATTCGAGGAAAGAGTTAAGAAAAACGGAGGATTCTTGGTTGGGAGCAAGGTAAATATGCAATACTTGTACCGAAATTTTGGTATGAATTGTCGGATTTTTTCAGTACAAATAGCAAGACCTGGAAAGGGGCTATTTGTTCCGAGACTTCTGTACCAATACCCGCACTTTTTTGGTACGTTTAGACACTCCTGAATACAGGGTGCACAGTCTACCCCTTTTTTTCTTAGTTTCCCCTTTTTTTGTTGAAATTTCCCTTTTCCCCCTATTCTCAAAAAACTTCCCCTTTTTCCCCTTTTCTCGAAAAATTCTCTGAAATTAGTAAGTGTACCAATAACAATACAAAACATACAATTTATATATTTTTATATCACTGTGAATGGATCACCAACGACCTGAGTATATCAAATTTTCAAAAATAAATTCTTTAATTGCAGAAATAATTAAAAATCATTGAAAATTATTAAAAAATATAACATTGCTTATAAAAAGATTGTTCTTTTCGACATATAAAAATAAATGTTAAACTTTTTATTATTATTTCTGAAGAACCTAAGAAAAAAATCCAGAAGTTCAAAATATAGCCGTAACCATTTTTATCCTACATTATATATTTTTTACCTAATTTGACTGAAAACAATTGTATGGAAACCTAGGGTCATTACGAAAAAATACATATTTGACTCAGTGCTCTCTATTTATATTAAGAAATGGCTGTTCCTTACTAACTTATTTTCAGAAATAAAGTTTTGAAAATCTTCGGAATTCATTTGGTGTGTCAGTCAAATACTAAATTTATTTTTCTTGCATTACTAACAGTCAAATTTTTGAATTATCTATTTTTGAACCCTCTATATGAATAATTTATGCCGAATATCAAGTTCTTAAGTCATCGTTTCAACATGTTAATTATAATAAGCTGATTTACATTCATTAGGTGTCCTGGGCTGATCTGCTCTTCGCTGGATTTTGCGATTACCTATCAGTGGTTCTTGGTCACGACATAAATAAGGATTATCCAGAGATGCAAAAATTGAGACAAACCGTATTGAGCAACCCAGGTCTCAAAACTTATATTGATAAGCGTCCTAAAACTGACCTCTGAGAAGGAGATAATCTTTACAATAGCACTTACGTACATATTTTTTCATCTTGAAAAAAAAATTTAAAAATCCTTTGGATTTAAAAACATGTTATTTAATTTTTGTACCTTTGTAGCTCTGTGCAGAAAAGTTATTTAAAATAAAATTTTTCTTCAAGAAAATTCAATACTCTTTGATAAAATTTACTTAGCTATTGTGTTAAAGTTATTTTCAATTAAGACGATAAAATATGTTTGCAAAACTTCGAGTACTCAGCTCGCTTATCTTTTGTAGATTGAGTAGAATTTCAATCAATTGAGGTCAATGTACCTGATGAGAGATAAGGAAGCATTGAATGGATACACTTTGCAAAGTGTGAATAGTTAAACTTGGCAGAAAAATATCGTAAATATTCAAATTGTATGATGCTTTATTGTGAATCAAGTTCCGAAGCTCTATTAAAAAATCCGATTTTCAAATTTTATTTAGACAAAAATGGACCGCAGAATGTCCGTATCATATTTTTTTCCAAAAACAATTCCGATTTTACGTTAAAATTCAATTTCTATTCCGGAAGTTAATATGCTTTAAATTTCATACACGGATACAAACTGGAGGCATTGATTGAATTTTTGGGATATTAATAATTCGGATACATGTCTTAAAAATCTGGTTTTTTTTCAAGAATTTATTTTTCATTTTTCCTGTGAAAATTGTATTTAATTTTCTTTCATAGAGATGCCAATGGGCAAAGTGTCAGTTTTCTGGAGATTCGTGGGAAGAAATATGAGTAATTAATTGGATTGTACAATGTACATATATTATTCGTTAGCTATCAAAAAATGCAAACATTTATGGCTCCAAAATATAAACTTTAGATATATTTTGAAAATAAACAAAATTACTTTCCGGCATTTTTAAACATATCAACATTTTTACCAACTAAAATAAAAAAATTCTTTCATACATTTATAGAATATTTTCCTCCTTTATCGTACATGTCCCTGGTTATCTTTTTTTTTATTATCGCACAGTTTGCCAGAATTCCACCTTGTCAAATGGTCGTTAGGCTTCACTTCCGTCTTCTTTCAAATTGACTTTTCTCCTCTTTCTTGACTTTTTATGTTTATATACTGACATTTAGGTCGTAAAACCATCCTGCCATTTTTTATTATAATCGTCTTTACCAGAAACCTAGAAAATCCCTCAGTGCACATAAACGTGATCAACTAGAAACTTGGGGTGGCTTAAGTGCTTCACGCCTTTCTAAAATGTTCACCGCATCCATTAATCTTCCTGCGCAATCATTTTTTTGGTTGTATTTTCATTAAATTTTTAATATTTTCAGTCACATTTTTATTTATTTTTTAAATACAGAATTAACTTTGAATGCATCTCAAAGTCGAAAAAAACTGTCTTCAGAATATATTTTAATTCATTTTTTCTCCATAGCTAGAAAAGAACTCCCCTTTGAGGGCTCTTTTGGAAAAAACCTCATAAAAATTTGATCTATACATTTTTTCCTAGTGGTTTCGATAACATGTTTTTTGAAGGCTTAGGAACATAAGAATGTTCAAATTTCGAAATTTTTCCATATCTCAACAATTTTTTCATATTAATGTCAAAAAGGGTTGGGGCACAGAAAAAATGTAAATATGTTTTGGGAGTATCCACATATTGCATGACACTCTGAGGGGCGGGCCCCCCCCCATGTCACAAAGTGTCACGTGGGGGGTTACGATACATTAAACACCAATATCATCAAGAAAAAAAATTAGTAGCTGCATTTTCAACCAAATAATTGAATTTTTAAACTAAAAAGACGAATCTTTAAAAAGGCAGTTAAATTTTCAACCTGAAAAATTGAATTTCAACAAAAAAGATGACTTCAGCAAAACAGTTGAATTTTGAACAAAATAACTAAACTTTCAACAAAATATATGAATTAACTTTCTAGTTAAAAAGTCGGATGTTTTAGAAATTAGTTGACTTTTAAAGCGGAAAAGAAAAATTTTCAACAAGAAATTCAATTTTCAATACGAAAGCTGGACAAAACAAAAAACGAGCTTTTGGCCAGTTAAATTCAACTAATAAAGACGAATTTGTAACAAGATAATTGTATCCTCAAACAAAATGATGAATTTTCAACGAACAAGATTTATTTTATAATAGATTTAATACTTTCACGATGATTCATTGTAATAAATTTAAATTTCAAATTTATTAAAAGATTTATTTTCTATCAAAATAGACGAATTTTCGAAGAAAATACATTAACTATGTACCACACAGGTGAATTTTCAACTTATAAAGGAAAGATTATGAACCAAGAATGAAATAACTATACTTTCAGATCAAAAAATAATTTTGCACAAAAAAAAGAATTTACAACAAAACGGTTAATTTTGTAACCAAATAGTTCATTTTTCTGTTACAGTAGTTGAAGTTTAACCAAAAAATGTGAATTTTCAACAAAAAAGTTAATTTTCAGTCAAATGGTTTAATTTTCACCCAAAGTGTTAAATTTTCATGCCAAAAAATTAATTTTCTACAAAAAAGTTCATGTACGACTAAATGATTGAATTTTCAACTAAAATAATATAATCTTAAAACAAAAAATATATATTTTTACAAAGTAGTTCAATTATAAAACAAGTAGTTGATTTTTCAATCAAGAAAATGAATTCACAACGAAACATGCAATAATTAATATTTCGACAGAAAAATATTTTTATTTAAAATCAAAAACAGTGGAATTCAAACAAAAAAGACGAATTTTCAACAAAATAATTGAATTCTGAACCAACACAGATTATTTTTTGACCAAGATATTTTCAAACATATTTTTTACCAAAAAGGGCGATTTTTCAAACAAAATACATTACGTTTTTGACCAGAAAAAACAAAATTTCAAACTTAAAATATCAATCTTCAAGTAAAAATGGAATAGTTGAATTTTCAGTGAGGAAGATTAATTCTCATATAAAAAAACTCATTTTTAGCAAAATAGTTCAATTTTCGGCCAAACAGTTGATTTTTTAACAAAGAGATTAATTTTTCTACAAAAAAGATGGATCTTCAAAAGAATACATAAATTTTCGACTAAGTAATTTAATTTTCAACCAAAAAATATGAATTTTTAACCACGAATGGAATCGTTAAATACTCAGTTAAAAAATTAATTTTCAATCAAAAATAAAACGAATTTTCAGCCAAATGCATAGTTAAATTTTCAATAAAAGAAATGAATCTTCAATAAAAAAAATGCATTTTTAACAAAGTAGTTGAACTTTCTGCCAAGAAACTTTGGCACTTTTTATTTTGATATTCTTGTGTGCTTTGTAAATATTATAGATTTTACTTTTATTATTAAATATTTGATTGGTTGACCTGTTAACATCTTAAGATTTTAATTAGACAATGAGCTGGTTTTCATGCATCAGATTTTTTGAGTTTACGTAATCTTAGCTTATTCATTAGGCAACTTCATCTATGTTGGTCTTATCCAGTGATAAAAAATCAAGACAAACAATTGAGATTAATTTGCAGAACAAATTTTCAGACGCCTTTTACAAATCTGATGCATTGAAAATTATTTATAGAAATAAAATGTTCCTGTATAGGAAAAATTATTATTTCTCAAAAGTTTATAACTATTGCATCTAAGTTATTTATAAGCAAGAGAAAAAACATGTTTGCTTGACTTTGTGATAAATCGGCTCGCATATCTTTTGTCGAATAAACAAGATTTCAAATCGACTGAAGTTCGATGTATACTTCTGATCAGAGATAAGGAAAATAGAATCAAAATGAACAGATTCTTCCACAGATTTTGGGATAAAGATTTCAATTTCTGAAAGTAGCTCTGTTTTTCTTCTTTCTTTCTTTCTTTTTTCTCACAGTATTATTCAAAATAATTTTATTTCAGTTTCTCTGATGAAAATGTTACTTTCACCCATAAAATACAACGAGTTGTAATAAAATATAATAATAGGGGCAGCGGTACAATTAAATTTGGTTCAAATATTTAAGGAAAAGACCCAAAAAAAAGTTTTATGATCGGATATTAAAAATTTTAAAAGAGAAAGGTGGTAATTGTTTTTAAGCATCCTATATTTTCCTCATTGTTTTGAAATCTGCCAAATTACCGTTTTTCTGAAAATCAAAAAGTTGGGATTTTTTCCAAAAATATCATACACGAAAAAAATCCAAACGCAATTAAAACTGTTCATTTGGAGGAATTTTATGAACAATTATTCTCATTCCAGGAAATTTTACATTGTCTTCTTAATATTTCCAGCAATACAAATTTTGTTTCAAAAATTTTGTGGGGCACAGTTCTTAAAAGAAAATTTTGTCTTTCAGAAAAACTACTGCCGTTTTGTTAATGTTCAAATTTTTGATTATTTTGACAAATTCCAGGTTGAAGAAAGAATTGCTTTCCTTTTGAAATAAAACAATTTTTTCAATAAATATTAGAGATAGGGAAAAAATTCCAAACGCAAAACTGTACCTTTGGAGAAGTTTCATACAAAATTATTGTTCATTTTCAGAAATTTTACATTGATTTTTTAAATTTTTTCAACAATATACGTTTTTTAAAAATTCTTTAGTCTTGAAAAATACCGGGTATACAAAAATTTTCTTCTTTTTAAATAAAAAAATGAATGGACTGAATGTTGCATTTGACCCCAAATATTTTTTGGACCACAAAGAGTACATTTACTTTGTATTTTTGTTGTAAAAATTTGTCATTGTAAAATTTGGAAAAAGTGTCCCAATTCTTAACGGAACAGTGTGCTATTTTTCCATTGCTTCTTCAAAAATAAAAATAAAAAATTACAATGAAGTGAAATAATGTGAAAATTTCAATTTTTTAAAAATAATTGTAATTACCTACATGTAAAATTTTGTAAAAGTTCCCAAATTCTAGGAAAAATTATATTTTATGTCAAATTAAACAAATTAATTTGCTACGATTATTATTTTTAGTATTTGCCGAGTATTAAAATTTTACATATAAGTAATTACAATTATTCACAAAAATTAAAATTTTCACATTTTTTATTTTATTGTAATTTATTGTACGTACTTTACTGTTATTTTCGTGAATTTAAATTTCTGATGTAGATTTCTTTTGTACGTTTAACAGTGACGAGGGTACAACTTTAAGCTTGATTATGCCTTACTAGTATCTTCCCTTGTGTCAAAGTTCTTTAACATTATCTCAAGGCTTATTATTTTTCTATTGGGAATGTATTTTTACAAGAAAATACAAAAAAGTACAATAATGTGAAATTTATAATTTTCTGTAAAAATTGGTAATTACTTGTAATACTTGGTAAAAGTGTTCGAATACTAATTTCTAGTACACTGTATTTCAAATTGTCTACAATGTGTAATGATTATTAACAAAAACAATGAAAAAAATCTACACGAAAATATAATTTATGGCTCGAATTCGAACACTTTTAAAAAATTAAATAAGTAATTATTACTTGTATGTACAATTTTGTAAATGTCCAAATTGAAGCAACAAATTATATTTTTCGTTCGGTTTTTTCTTACTTTTTTTAATAATCCTTGTACGTTGTTTATTTAAAATACAACGTACTAGAATTTTTGTTAGAATTCGGGCACTTTTACAAAATATGAAGTGATTACAAATTTTTATAGAAAATTATAAATTTCACATTATTGTACTTTATTATTGTATTTTCTTGCGAAAATAGATTTTTACCGGGGTTCAGATGGTTCGGATCTCACCTTAAGCTGCGGGTGTGAATCCAGAGAAGGGCTTTGGGGGGGGGGCAACAAATAATTCCCCTTCCACCTTCACTCTTAAGGGGGAGGTTAATAATAATTTTAAAGTTATTTCTTCCGCTTTGAATTTTTATTATAAATTATATAAATATATTAACCATGAATGCTATAAACATAATTAACAAATGTTTGAATAGGAACCATGTTTTTATATTTACAAGCTGCGTCTTGTATGCATTAGCTGTAAAAAGATTATTTTTAAACAACAAAGTTTAAGCGTCTATTTCCACTCTTTGCGATATTCATATTCCCGGTTGAAATCCAGACTGAGGCAGTTTTTTCTAGTTCTTAAGAAAATAGTTGTCTGAAGTAATCGTTTTAACGAATCAAAATTTGTATTAATTACCTATAAATGCACGCTATCATTTTCAATGCCCTAAATTAAAGAATGAATCAACAAATTAATAAATTTGTTAAATTATATCATTTTAGGCAATTTCAAGTTACAAACATAAAAAATTAAAGATTACAATTTTTTAAATTGAACACTTTTTAAATTAGAAGCTGATCACTTTACACTTTCCCAGGAATCTTACAAAAAATTTTATTATCTTGAAACATTTCAAAATCTTTAAATTCGATTAAATTCGATTTTTTCCTAAAACTTTCAATAAATCCTGCGAAATAAAAAAAAATTGCCTTGAAAATATCCATATTATTATTTTTACAGTTTTTAAAATCTTTTGAAAACTTTAAAAATATTCTCTTGAAATTAATTTTTCAAAAAATTTTTTCGCGACCACAAGAAAATGACAGGGAAACGATGGCAAAATGACAGGAAAACGACAGCCGAAAATGACTGGCCCTAATTGGCCATAATTTATAATAATATTGTGTAACATTATAAATTCTCGAATACTTGCAGACTTATTTGAATTTTCCTGTAAAACTTAAAGAATCATTAGCAAGAGAAAATTATTATGGGAATTTTCATGATGAAACACCTTTCTGTAGCCTGTTGCTAATTCCGAATTATCTTCAAACACATAAATTGTGGAATGTGTTCGATTTGCCATTTTAATGCCTTCTTCTCCTTACAAAGGACTAAACTTCAGTACCACGGGCAACAATTTCAGATTATTTTCAACTTTCTTCATTCCCCAAGAAGTTCAGTGCGTGCTCCTAATTCCATGATCCAACAAAGAATGGTCTCGCCACGCGCATCTAAAAAAGTGAACCAATCAAAGGGTCCGTAGGTTGCGCGTGGCGGAACCATTCTTTGTTGGATCATGGAATTGAAGCACGCAGTCAACCCAGTTAATTTGTTAAGGGAATGAAGAAAGTTGAAAATAGTCTGAAATTTTTGCCCGTGGTACTTAAGTTTAGCACTTTGTAAGGATAAGAAGTCTTTAAAATGGCAAATCGAACACATTCCACAATTGATGGGTTGGAAAGATAATCCGGAATTAGCAACAGGCTACAAAGAGGTGTTTCATCATGAAAATTTCCATACTAGTTTTACTTTGCTAATGATTTTTTAAGCTTTACAGGAAAGTTCAAATATTTGAACTTTCCTGTAAAGCTTATATTTGAACGATATTATAATAAATTATGGCCAATCAGGGCCAGTCATTTTCGGCTGTCGTTTTCCTGTCATTTTGCCTGTCGTTTCCCTGTCATTTTCTCGTGGTCGCGAAAAAATGACAGGGAAAAAATGACACACCTGTCATTTTTTTCCTGTCATATCTTTTTGTAAGGGTTTTTTCATTTTTCAAGGAATCCTAATGATTTTTTCACATCAATATATGAAAAAACGCAAAATAGCGCCATTTTTTCCTGAATTAAACATCCTATAAGGGACAAACGGGTGCTTTGATTTTTTTGATATCACGGGGAATTCCGATGAATGGACAATCGACAGAAAGTCCTGTATGGAGAAAATAGTATATTGAGCAACGAGTGCGGGGTTGGACGCACGAGCGAAGCGAGTGCGCACACCCGCACGAGTGGGCAATTGGTGGCCCCGCACGAGTTACTCATACTATTTTTTGTTATAAGTGCGAAAGAGGGGTCGGGGGCAACGGGGGGTTCGGGGGGCGGAGCCCCCCGACAGAACAAATCATCTACAAAGAATAAACAGAAAGTAATTCAGTCAATAAGGTTATGTAGCTATTAAAAATAATAGAAGATTGGGATTCCCCGAGTTTATACTCATTCTTTTTAATACCAATAGGTGGCGGCAGCGGCCATTGCCGTGAAGTAATATATTTTTTGCGTGAAAAAATGATCAAGGACATCTAAGAAACGAAGTTTCGCATACTGCAGTAATGATTTGGTGGGGAATTCAGCATTTCGCGGTTGCTAAACAGACGTCCAAAGTAGCATTTCTTATGCACGTATAACAAAAATATATTTTTGTAACGCACGCACGAAATGTTCGATTTTCGAGGCATGTATTGCGTGCGGGAAGTGGCCAGTTCCAAAGCCGTGGTAAAAAGCAGTTATGAAAATACTTTTTCTAGCTGCTGCGCTTGCTCTCTTTGAGCAAGATTACTTTTTCTAGCTGTTGTGCTTGCGCAGTTCCAGCCAGATTTCTCTTTCTTGCTGTTGCGATTGCGCATTTCGATTCAGATTTACTTTCCAGGACTGCCGGAATAACAACCTCACTTCATTATGATTTGACGCTTGAGAGACTGATTGTGAGTAGTGAATAGTGATTTGACAAACTCGAAGTGATAAGTTACCATGAATGACTGATAAATTACCACCAATTACCGATAAATTACCGAAAATTTTTGAAATTTTTGGATACCTGAAATTTCCGGAAATTCATCAATTTTCCATAAATTTCCATAGAATTCCGCAAATTTTTCATAAGTTCCGGAAATTTGGGAAATTTTTTCCAAAAAGCTTTGGCTATCTGAAATTTCCATACATTTCTGGAAGTTTTCGGAATCTTTCCAAAAAGCTTTAGAGACCTGAAATTTCCGATGATTGAGCAACTTTTCATAAATTTCCGGAAATTTAGAATTTTCCGGAAATTTTTGGATATTTTCCAAAAAGCTTTGGATACCTTGAATTTCTGGAAATTTTCGGTAATATACAAATTCACCGAAAATTTCCGGATATTTTCGGTAATTTTACCATGAATAAAAAAAAAATTATTCTCGTTGTTTCTCAAATCGAAAATTTCCTGCATGTGTTACAAAAAATAGCGTGTTCAGCAGGTGCTAAAAGAAGACAGTTTGCAACTCTTGTGAAGTTTACAGTACTTGCCATCGGCTCATCTTCGGGTCGTTTCCGGCTTGTCTTCGGCTCGTTTACAGCTCGCTTTTGGCTCGCTCTCATCTCGCCTACAACTCCCCTTCGACTTTTTTTCTTGTACAGCAAACTTGACACTCGTGTGGAACTGCCTACATTCCGCACTTGTATCACAATATACTATTACTTCATCGAAATTTTGACCCTTGGTTTTTCGTCACTTTTTGTGGCTCTTGGCCGCCTACGCAGGGTTTTAAACTCTAATTAGTCACACGGAGTAAAATTCACCCAAAAACAATTTGGAGCTCCTCGCCGAGTCCCCATATAACTTAACTTCACCGATTTTTCAAAAATATTTAAACAATTAATTTTGTTGAAAAAAAGTGAAAGATCATCTTTTGCAACCCTTAAATACTGAGCAATTTTTTTAGATTTTTTTAGGACTTATTGCTGGGGTGAAATTCACCCAGTGTGACTATTATGCGATTCTACTGAAGTGTCACTAATTAGTGTTAAAATAAACAATGGTTCTGGTTACTTCAAACACGAACATCCGTTTAATTTGTATATTTATTTACTTTTTCTGTATCTGTTACATATATGGCATTGGAGAACTGAAAATACAAGGTTGCAACAGTATTGAAAAGTTTTATAGTCGAAAAAGTTAGTATCACAAAAACAGTTCACTGGGACTGAATATGAACTCTTATTGTTAATTTATAGACACACTCCTTACCAATATTATTCGTATTTTTCTCTCTTCAACAGGAGAGTATTGACCCCATATTTATAGGTGTCATTCACATTGATAGCGCTTTCATATATTTCGTAATTGAGAAAATCATAAGAAGTTTCGATATGAATTACTTCATACTTGATAAAATCTTCAAAGAGGGAAAAGTTAATTTAACAATAAATTTATAGTCCTCTTTGATGATTTCTTTTGACTTGAAAAAATATTGAAAAAATATAATTCATTTGCTAACTTTTCAGGCAAAAATACACTCTTCTTTTTAAGGCGTTGAGGATTTCGAAACAGTTTTTTGAGGACTTTCAAAGTTTTTTTAAGCCCTGCTATAATTTCTGCGCCATTTCCTTACGTGGGTGGTATAATCCGTAATTTTTGTGACGATGCCTGAGTATTAAATACCGAAATGGACGTCATGGTCTCTCAGTTCGTCAATACCAGAAATGGATCTCTGTCCAAACTAGGATTGCAGACGAGGCGATTTTTCGAGAACGCTCATCAATTTTTGAGTGAAAATTGACGCAAGGTCGGGTAATCTTCCCTGCGTGAAAAGGGTCGTCAGGTGACTAGGTCAAAGTTCAATTCCCTCATGTACCTCGCTAATTCAGTTCCTGTAAATTCTGTTTCGTCGAAATCCTGCAAACTCGAATTGCTGATTGTGTTTGCACTGTCAATGCTGGGATGGCTTTTGAACTTTGGGCTTGCACTCGCCACTTCCGGTTTTGCTTTGGATTTTGTTGGTCTTTGCTGATTCGCGAACAAGCCCTTGGTTCCAAACCTCAGTCGCTCGGCCAGAATTCCTGTGGATAAAAAATGTATTCGATTGTTATTAATTTTCAGTTTTTGTTAAAAATTATTTGTTCCCTTTCATCCATTTTAGAGAATCTCAAGAGAGAGTCGAGACAGGGGTTGAGAGATCTTTTATTAAATTTGATTGGCTTGAGTTGGCGCGATTTTCAAATCGAATCGTTAATTGCAAGAGGATAGTTATATGTATAGAAGAGAATAGAGAGTAGCCGCCCTTTTTCCGCTTCCTTGGACTCAATGAAAATATTTGTTCTACGCTTAACGAATTTCGGTGAAACTAGAATATAAAATTATACAGTTCCGAAAAGGACCTAAAATTTCTGGAAATTGTAGGTTGCCGTATTTTTTTTTTCACCAGAAATTAGCATTTTTAAACAAAGATGATCATAAAGGTTCCTAATTTTCAATAATTTTAGGTAATGTTAGCCTTTTTTCATTGGAAATTGATAATTCTAAACAAAAATCATTAAAGTTTAAAGTATCATCATTTTTCAACAATTTTACGTTATCTTAACGCTTTATATCGAAAATTGCTATTTTAAAACAAAAATCATTATAGACATCATAGTTCGAACAAGATTTGCCATTTTTGAACAGTTTCAGGTAATATTAAAGTTTTTCGCAAAAAATCTGTTACTTAAAAAACATCATCAGATTTCGATCAGATTTACAATTCTCAACAATTTTCTTTTATGTTATGTTAGTGTTTTTTCAATTGTTATTGAAATATTATTAAATTTATAATAATATATAATATAATATTAAAATATGTTAATATTAACATATTAACATATTAACATATTTACAATTTTACAACAACTTTTGGCTATGTTTCCGTCTTTCATCTAAAATTAGTATTTTTAAACAAAAATCATTAGATTTAACTCCAATGATGATTACTTTTCGAAAATTTTTAGTTTATGTTGGTGTTTTAAATCGAAAATTGGTATTTTCAAACAAAACTCATAATAATTTGAATAAGATTTAGAATATTTTATAATCAATTGAAATTTTTGATAAACAATCATTAGATTACAAGGAAGATTCATAATTTCTTAACACTTTCAGGTTATTCTGGCATTTTAAAACAAAAACCATTATAATCTGAGCAAGATCTTGAATCTTTTAAAAATTTATTGAAGTATAGTTAGTGTTTTTAGTCGAAAATTGGTATTTTTAATATAAAAAAATAGAGTTCAGAGAAGATTTACAATTTTGCAACAATTTAAGATTAGGCTAACGTTTTTCATTGGAATTAAAGAAGATTTAGAATTCGTTAAATGTTATGTTTTTTTTCATCGGAATTTATTGACATTTTTAATTAAAAAAAATTATATTGCAAGAATATTAAAATTTTATCAACAACTTCATGAAGTTATGTTAGTGTGTTTCATATGAAATTGGTGTTCTTAAATAAAAGTCATTAGATTTAGATGCAATGTTTTTTGATTACACGAACTGTCTATCATTAAGGAATTTTCCTCAAGGCTATTCATTACCCCTTCCCAGCCCACCTAGGACTAACGTTACAAAAAATTCTGTACACAATTTAATTTATATGAACAAACAGATTAATAAATAAAAAAATAAGTTAAAAATCGTCGTTTTTGCCGGAAATTGGAATTTTCATTAAAAAATTATTATATTTCAAATAAGGTTCATAATTTTTTAACAACTTTAAGTTCCGTTGGTGTTTAACATCGAAAATTGGTATTGGTTCATACAATAATCATTACAATTTGAACAAGATTTTAGAATTTTTGAAAATTTCTGGATGAGTGTTTTTAGTCGAAAAAAAGGAATTCTCAACAACTGATATTTTAATCGATGAAGAAAATATAAAGAGTCGATTTTTTTGAATACCGGTCGCCATTAGCAAATAATGTTTTGCCAGAAAACAGAAAACATTAAATTGAAAAGAAGATTTACAATCTTAAACAATTCTTTGTTATGTCAAGCTAGTCTTTTTCGTCTAAAATTGATATTGTTAAGAGAAAATCATTTGATTTCAAAGAAATTGTGGAATGTTTGAACAATAATAGAGTTAAAAAATTGAACTTACAATTTTGAACAACTTTAGAATATGTTAGTGTTTTTCGTCGGAAATTGGTATTTTTGAATGAAAGGTCAAAGGTTTGATTGTCTATGTATCGCAAAAAACTACTATGTACTAATTCTGAAGTAAAGATATCAATTTACATCAATTATCAACAATATTTTCCTTGCTTTCTTTCTCTATTATTTTACATATTATACTGTAAAGTACAAAACTGTTGTATTATTATTTTAACTTTATATCTAATTTTAAATATTGCCTGAAGTAGAACAAAATTGCGCAGTAGTGCGCGTGTTTGTTTTCTACACTGATCTTGGATTTAAGAACGGTTTCGCGCAAGGCTTTCAGTGGCCTTCGACGTTAATCCAGACAATTCAAACGTGAACAGTCAGGGCCCCATGAACAGTTTATGTGGGATTTAAACGCATGCTAACAGCTGGCGCAACTAACGCGCTGAGGGTACTGCCCTCATGCTGTTTGCCATGGAGGACTGAGCACCGTCTCTCTCGGTCCCGCGGATCCCCGCATCAAGAAACTTCCGAGGACATCAATTCTAGGAGTGTCGTAAATCCGGACTTCTTAAATCCAAGTTTCAGTGTAGTATGATTAAACTTACCCAGTGTAACAGCTTTCAATGGTCGAGGTTGTATCCTTAGAGAGCATTCGTCGAAATAAGCAGTTTCCGAATTGTTGTTCCCCTCACTGCAACTTTTCCCAAGAGTAGTCATGACAGTGACTTGACTGGAATTTGACGAACCTCTCGAGCTATTCCTACAAATTGTTGGATGACTTCCATTTGTTTTCGAGTCACCAGTCGCCTGAGATTTTTTTTCGTTTTTTTCACTGCTAGCTTCTGATGAGCTTTGGCGTTGATCATTATTCGATAGCCGCTGATTTTCATAGCTTATAGAAACTGAAGCAGATTTGTGAGAATCGGCATGGTGCATTGCTGATCTTGGGTATCGAGATAGGCTGCTGTAAATGGGTCGCAAAGGACTCGCCTTTTCTAATCTTCTACCACAATGCTTCGACAGCATCGTCTGGAAAATAAATTGATTTCTTCTTATACAGTTTATAAAAATGTATTTATTATTTTCTTTTCAGGATCAGCGAGAAATCACACTTTTTTGCTTAATCCAGTAGGTAGTTCAATTAATTTTAAATTACAAATTTTAAATTACAAATTTTAAATTCCAGTCTTCGAAATTAAACCATTTTGAATTTGAGGATGATAACGATGTTGACATGCAGGCAATTTCATCATCAAATATTCTTAGGGGCCGTAAATAAAGTACGTAATGGAGTATAGGCCCTCCTTAAGACTCCCCTCCTCTTATGAAGAGGGGGGGGGGGTGAATCGTAACCAAATATTTCTACCCCCCTCATCGTACGTCATTTATGGTTTCCACAAATAATAAGATATGGAACTCAAAACTGATGGGAATTTTTAGTATTTAAAATAATACATGCTTTTCAGAGGGAAAACTTCATTTTAAAAATTCCCTGATTTTTCCTTGACCAATTTTACATTTTCCCTGACCATTGCCATTTAAATACCAGCATTTTAATCTTGTAATATTTCCAACATAGTATCTTTTATGAATGGAATAAAATAATATTTCAGATATAATTTTCAAATTTATATATTTATTTTAAACAAAATAATTGAATTTTCAACCTAAAAATGAATTCTCAACAACCGAAAAAGATGAAATTTCATTAAAAAAATGAATATTAAAACAAAACACAAAAAAGACTTTTCAACAAATAAAGATTTTTCAGTTATGAAAGTAAAAAAGTTGATCTTAATCGTTAAACCTTCAAGCCAAAAGACGAATTTTCTGTACAAAAATTGAATGTTCAACCAGAAAATATGACTTTTCAGAAAAAAAAATTAATTTTCAACAAAATAGTTAAATTATAAACCAAAGAGATAAACCTTCATTGAAAAAAAACCCTCCAATACCTTCTCATTGAGATGAGAATTTAAAAAGTCTGCCCGCTGCGCTGCGCGGGCACATTCCTATTGAGCGCGCCTAGGGCACAATGAGAAGAATTTTTCACTGATTAATATTTGGAGAGCATACTCTTTTGGGTTACCCATGATTAAAAAAATATATATTTTAGGCATTTTTTAAATGTTGTTCTCGAAAATCTCATTTTCTGAAGTGGTATACACTTAGCAATGGCCCTTATATATTTCTGGCAATCCAGGATGGGCTATTTCATAAACTTGCTAAAAGATGAATCAGAATACTATAATCGAAAAAAGTTCATTATTTTTCTGAATCTTGAATAGAATCTATTCCCGGAGACAAAGTTTGGTGAAACAATCCAATATGTTATTTTTGTTCTGCGTGCTGAGCCGAATCCGACCCCTGAACTTAATTTGGGAGACTTTCGAAACTACTTGGACATGGAATTAGAAAACCAGGGATTAAAAGTGGTTAAGAGAGATGAAAAAAAGAAACAATGGCTAATAAAAGTACCTTACCTTGAAAGCTTCTCGAAACTTGTTGGACATAATGTTGTAAAGCAGTGGATTAACGGTGGTCGATAGATAGTAAAAAATCCCAGACACGTAGGTGAGTGTGGTGTAAACCGTCACCAAAATAGGATGGGGGTATTCTTTTCCTTTGGCATAGACGGCGAGGAGTCTCTGTGCATGGAAGGGTGCCCAGCAGATGAAGAAAGCTACAACAACTGCAACTAAAAATAAAAGAGAAAATTCACATTAGAGGTTAATTCAAAAAGAAGGCACGTTTTTATGGGCACTCTACTAGACAGGGTTTGCAACACTTTCTTGAGGGTGCATTAAACAAATCCTGAGAAGGCAAAGTACTTACGCAAAGTACCATTCCTTTGCAATTCTTCTTTTACCACCCTGTTACTGTCCTTGTAGCCAGAGTGGCTTCTTGCAAAAGGTAAGAAATGAATTCTTAGTTTATCAAGGGCAAATTTTATTCTTTAACGTCACGTCACGGCCTATACAAAATAATACAAATTGAAATTTGTATTGTTGGATTTAATTTAAATTAAATTAATTCTTGTTTTATTTTTTTTTTATTTTTCCATGCTTAGGAATGTTTTATAAAAAATTTAGGAATTTATTTGTAAAAGCTCCAGGAGGAAGAATCAGGGTGCCAAAATATATTTAAAAATATCAAGTTTCATTTGTAATTTTTTATAAGGAAATTATTTCTTATTTCCTTTTAGTCACTGATAAATTGCCTTACAATATTTTGTCATCCATACGGCTATAATAGAATCTTTAAACATCAGAATTATTTTTAACCAAAACACCTTTTGTATAAATACTCTTAATGACTTTCCAATTGATTGCATTTTTTTCTAAACGATATCCATTATTCGTGAATTTTCTATATAATTAAAAAAATTAAAACACGAAAGTCGAATGAAGCCTGACACAACCATGAAATTCGAATGATTAGGGGAGGCCGGGACGAGATGAGCATAGTTATAATTTCCAGTGAAATATTTGGAATCTATAGTAGTTTTTAAAAATGTAAGTGGTTCTATACATTCTATGAACCTTCATCTATCAATTTCATCAAAGACCTAGTGTTCAAAAAATAGTAATTGCGATGAAAATATGAAACTTTTGAATTGTGCACATGTCTCATCTCGCCCCATGCTCTGGGGCGAGACGAGACACATATTGGGGCGAGATGAGACACCTAAACTATTTATTAGTTTTTGTTAAAAAAAGATCATTTTTCGTGTTTTTCATACACATGAAAGATTATTTGAAGTATTCTATGAATGGAAATGAGTATCATACAAAATATAATTGTTTTCACGATTGAGCAATATCATTATTAAAACCAATTCATGATCTGTAAAATATATAACAAATAATTTTGTGAGCCATAATTAAGTCTTATTACTTAGGGAAAGGGTTTTATAAATATTTGAAAGTATAAATGGATTTAATGTTTAATTATTTCAAATTTTTCCTTTATAATATAACTTTTATCATTTCAAGTTGAATTAACATTTATTTGAAATTTTTCATTCATAACATATTTCCAAAAAAAAATTTTAATAATTTATAAACTGTTTTTATAAAATTCACACCTAAAAACCATAATTTTTCCCTGCATAATAATCGGGATTTTTCTGAAAAATTGAATGAAATGATTTTAAATATAAATTTTAGAATTCTTCTGCAACTTGTCATTTTAAATATAAATACAAATTTCGTTTTGAATATTCTGAAAGAACAATTCAAAAAATAAAATGTATAAACAAACCCAATTGCAGGTGCTCTGACACTAGAATTTCCTCAAACATCAGCTTTTACAATATCAGTCATGGACTCTTCTAACCACACATGTCAGTTTTTCTTCTGTAACCTTTCACTGTCTAAACTCTCCTTTAAATTTTTATCTTTTTTCAAAAATTTCACTATAAACGACTCAAATCATGCGAACAGAAACTTTTCTGCCAGCTCCATAAAGAGGTTATGACAAGCAAGACAAGAGCGTCTCATCTCGCCCCACGAACTCGGCTCGTTCCGCCCCAAATCACAATAATGAATAAAACTTTAATATTACCTGTTTTTATTACTTAATTGTGTATAAATGCATTAGTACATTCAAGATCGATAAATAAACTTCACGACAAACCTTAGTTCACAAATATTATCTGTTATTTTCAATCATTTCTGTTCGTTTTATTATATCATAGAATACCAGGATTCATGTGTTGAAATTTCAATCATTTTTATTTTTACTTTATCTACTTTATTAAATTTTTTCTCTCTTTCCAATAAATTCAATATCATTATTTATGCCATTTCTGAAAAGAACAACAACAAAAATTTTCGTTTAGAGTCATGACTTTTCTTTACAAAAATTATTATATGAATTCAAACAAAGAAAAAGAACTTCCTTGTTTTGGACGCATATGAAAAAGCCAACTACTCTTCTCTAAATGAACAAATGAATTCCATAAAATATGTACCCATTTATATAGGATTATTATACCATTAAGCCATTTCCCTTTCGGGGTAGGCGTGACTTGCTCCGTTGGAAAGTAGTTTGGGATAGGTATATAGGTGTAAAGTAGGTCGTTATTATATTTACGCGATAAATTACTTCATTTATTTTCCGTTCATCAAACAAATGATCTCTTTTTACTATTATACCATTAAGCCGTTTCCCCTTTGCGGTAGGCGTGACTTGCTCGGTTGGAAAATAGTAGTGTGTAGATGGGTATATAGGTATAAGGTAGATCGGTATATATGTGTTAGGTATAGATATTTTAGATTGATCTGGAGTTTTCGTGTTATTTATTCAAATGACACGTTCACTCCGCAACACTGCTCCGACCCAGGTTGCTGATCAATCTCTCTAGCGATCACCCCAAGTGAGGAGCCTCACAAAATTGTTATGTATGGTTCCCCACTTGGGCCCATTAGTATCCAAGGTCTTTGTTTCAGGCATCATTCACTCTATTGTCACTCTGTTTATAAACTATTTGTCGCCACACTTTTCTGTCCTGGCATACTACTCTAGCTTCCTTTACGTCCATGCATTTCTTCATGCAAGCTCTTCTGTTCCTATGACTTCTTATGTCTCTTCGGATTAATGTCTCATTTACAGATTCTAACCATTCTTTCGGCGGTCTACCTCTGGGCATTCTGCCATTTACTTTACCTTTATATACTTGCTTCGTCAGTCGTCCATCTTTCATTCTTTCAAGATGTCCGAACCATCTTAACTGATTTCTTTCCCATATGTCAACTAGCGTCTCTCCTGTACCACATTCTTTGAGGATTATCTAGTTTCGGACTTTGTCCATCAGTGTTTTTCCGCATATTATGCGCAGAGGTTTCATGCCGATCGCGTTGATTTTACTCCTGTCCTTTTCTTGACAGGTCCATGCCTCGCTACCGTATAGTACAGTTGGTACGAATATGGAATTATGTATGGCCATTTTAGCTTTTTTTGATATGTTTTTATTTGTGAGGATGGACCCTGCTCTACCGATTACCTGCTTACCCTTATTTATGCGCCTATCTAATTCCCCATCTATTTTTCCGTCGCTAGTGAATAGACTACCTAGATATACGTACTTGTCAACTTTTTCTAATCTCACATCATTTAGGACAATGTTGCATATTGTTTTCTCACTTTTTCCCTCAAGCACCATGACTTTCGTTTTATTCACGTTAATTTTGACTTTCGGAAAATTCAAATTTTCATGTGACCCCGAAATTAGAAATTTTCGAAGAACTTCCTTGTTGCTCCTATAAGAGGTCCGAACATTTTTTATACCCTATGAAAGTTACTATCTTGGAACCAAGGAAAATCTGTTCGAAATGAATAAAAAAATTCCAAAGAAGCTGCAGCCGTTTATAGGCCACCATCAGAAAATTTGGGGTTTTACTTTATCCCGAAAATTGACATTTTCTATAAAATTCCTTGTTGCTCTTGAAACGTGGAAAATTTTGTATTCTCCAGAAAAGTTGCTATCAGGAAGCCTAAGAAACTCATTTGTGACTAAAAGAAGTAATTCCGAAGAAGTAATAGCCATAGAAAAATTCTGATTTTCGCCTCACCATGAATTTCGAAGTTTGCCATAAAATTTCCTGTTATTCCTAGAACATCGGAAATTTTGTATTCTCAAGGAAAAACTGGACAAAGGTTTGCAAAAAAATCTTTTTCGAATGAAAAAAGAATTTCAAAAAATCTGTAGCCATTTAAAGGCCACCATCGCCTATTGCCAGTTAAGAAAAAGCGTTAAATCGAGCTGAACCATTTGCCTTCATTTACCTTATAGCTACTTTTATTGCCCTGTACGAACGGAGTGAACTTTTATTCGTTTCTCTTAATTCGTGTAAGTCTCTTGGTTATGCACTGTACCTCAAGTGTGTGGTCTCTTATAGTGTGAATACACCCTCGAAGTAAATTACGACCAGGCGCAACGAGTGAAATTCCAAATAAGAATGTAACAACGATTTATGAAGGTCGTGTATTAAAAAAAAAATAAGGAGAAGGTCCCATCCCGCCGATTTTGCATTCCCCGTTTGATAAAACGTTCAATTTGTCAATTGAAAATTTGTTTAATAAAACATTCCCCGTTTGGTCAAAGATCTTGGAAATTAATGGTTTGCGTGAATGTGAAATTAGGATCATGGCAGGGTGACACTTGAAATTTCCTGAAGACGGATGCTTTAGAATTTAAACCCGCACTCGGGGTAAGAGAGTGCTTCTGTATTTTATGTAACGGAAATTGCACTACGTGTTCAATTCCTCGGTTCTTTTAGTTAATGTGAAATTATGCCTTTTCTAACATGGATTTTATTACGAAAAACAGTTACTTTAGATATTACAGTTGTCGCACCGAATTTGGAATGATTTCAGGAAAGTAGCTAATAAGGTAATATGAAGTATGACCATCAATTACTTTTGGTTACTGAAAATACATTCAATAACTGAAATTTTTATGATTTTATTCATAATAATCGTGACTTTTATTATGGTTCAGATTTAGAGGATATAACCCATTAAACCTCCCAACGTTACTTATATTCTTGGACAGTAATATTATATTAAATCAAAGGCTCAAAAGATTTGCAGAAGCAGACTATGGTAGTAACTTTTTTTATTTCAATTTTATCACCAATCACGTGCTGTGCGCGCGTGTATTTTTTCGATTTCAGGAAAAAAATAATTTTTCATACAAAATAAAAATTTCGAATAACACTTTATTTATTACAAGTTTTTGATTATTTAAATTCGAACTGAAATTTTATTATGGGATCTGAGAACAAGCAAATAAGTATTATTAGTTTCTTTTTAAAGTTATATAAATGAAATTTTCCGAAAATTTTTGATACAATTCAAAACAATTTTTGAAGATATCAGATGTATCGAAAAAGGATCTAGATAATTTGAAAGAATTTTTTTTTATTTAATACTCGAATTTTTTTCAGAACTTTGTAATCATGCAAAATTCCATTGTTTCTTAAAAATTTACATTCTCTTTCAAAATTTTAGGGAACGTTTAGAAATCTTTTTGAATTTTCTCTTAGAATTTATTTTTTAAATAGAAAAGTCATTTGCAATTTTATCATGAATCTTAAGAAAATGTTATTGTTCTTTTGAAACCCTTCAAAATTCTTTAAAAAATTTCAACATTTTTTGAAATCTTGCTAAGATTTTAATAATTTTTTAATCTTCTCAAAACTTTTAAGAACAATTTATAATAATTTAACACAAGTGCAGTTTAAATAAAATTATACTGCGCACTATAGTACCTATAGTGGTACTGTATAGTACTATAGCAGTTTTGCATTTAAATATTTGTACCACTTCCTTCTTTTGCACAGCAGTATAAATCAAAATGACCACTTAAATTTTCCCCAAACAGAATGTTTGCTCACTTCTCCCCAGTTCTCAAAACATTTTTGCCGGTCACTCAAGTTTTAAGATTTACGCATTTGAATAAAACTGAGTTAAAATTTACTGCATTTCGAGTGGCAAAATTAATGAAAAATTTCAAATACAATAATAAATGAGCAACTGTAAATACAATTGCTTTTTTAATGGGCCGTAGCTTCGGGTACTGAAATTTCGGTACAAATAGCCGGATTTTTTCTGTACAAACAGAGCTGGAAAAGATTAGTAAGATTAGTAAGATTTTTTTCGGTATGTGTAAACTAGGGTTGTACAAAAATTTGACCTTCGATTTTTTGTGATAAACTGGCCCCCTAATTCGTTCGTTATCCGAAAAAAGAAATTCCATAATTTTTATTCAACCTCAACCCGTGCCGCAGATTTTTGAAATTAACATGTTCGCCACCTCTTGAGGTGTATTCAAGAAATAACTTCCACCCAATAACTTTTAATTCTAACACCCCCAATCCCCTTTTATTGTGCCCGGAAAATGCCCCAAAAAATTCAGAATAGCAGTTTTCTATCAAGTTTTGCTGAAGACGGTAGTTTTTTGACTTTTTTAAACATGAATTATTTTTAATCGATAAGTTACGAGTTTCCGAGTATTTTTTTCAATAATTTTGAATTCTTCAAACAAATATTATTTGTTCACACAATTTTTCCGCCCTGTAAATCCTAAAAAGTTATTATCTTACGGGATAAATTATAAAAAGATGATGAATGTCAAGATTATTACTTCTTGTTTAACATATTTGGTAATTATTTAAACAATTTCCATTTGTTTTAACAATTTTTTCTTCTTAAAATCGTAAAAAAGTATTGTTCTCTTAAAATCGTAAAAAGTTATTATTTTCTTAAGTTAGTGAGATAATTAAAGAACGTTGAGAGTAACATATTATTAAAAGATATTTTGTTTTCTTAAACACAATTTTCATGTGTTTAAACAATTTTTTCTCTGTAAATCGTGAAAAGTTATTCTTTTCTGCAATCAATAAAACAAGTAACGAATTTGAAGAGTAATATTTGTGTGCTTATGATATTTTCAAATTATTTGCACAATTAATAGTAATCATTCACTTGCTCCTTTTCATGGGAAAGGTGGAGAAAAGTCTAGTTTTTTCGAATCTCTCACACTATGTTACTCTCAGTAAAGTGTAGTCCTTTTTTTCTTAAAATCACCGTCGTAGATTAATGGAATCTGTGAATAAAATTGAAAATAATTTGCATGTAGATCTTGCCTAAAGTATATGAACGGAACAGAACAGAAAAGTAATTCTACGGGAAAAAGACTAATCTCTTCTCAGAGCAATTGAATTTAACTATTTAAACAATATAGAATATACGTTGTAAGATAAGAAAATACTAGACTTTTATTCACCTTTCCTACGAAAAGGCGCCAGCGAGTAATTATTAGTTAATTAAATAATTGTAAAATATCTTAAGCAAAAAATATTACTTCTCAAATTTGTTAACTGTGTCATTAACTGCAGATAATAACTTTTCACGATTTACAGAGAAAAAATTCTTCGAACGAATGAAAATTGTTGAAACAAATTAAAATTGATCAAAAATTGCTAAATATCCTTTAGAAAATAATATTACTGTCAACATTC
>CAKNXH010001585.1:231796-246957 GCA_932178445.1 Andricus quercusramuli
AACATTCGTTAATTTTGTCATTAATTCCAGAAAATATTAACTTTTTGGTTTGACAGGGAGAACAAATTATTTAAACAAATAAAAATGGTTTAAATAATCACTAAATATCCTTTAAAAATATATTGCTCTCAACATCCTTTAATCTTATAATTATTTCCAGGAAATAGAAACTTTTTACGATTTTTGAGAGAAAAAATTGTTTAAACAAATGAAAATTGTTTAAATAATTACCAAATATGTTAAAAAGAAGAACTACTATTGATATTCATCAACTTGGTATAATTTATCTCAAAAGATAATAACTTTTCATGATTTACAGGGGGAAAAATTGTTTAAACAAATAATAATTGTTTGAATAATTTAAAATTACTTGAAAAAGACTTTGAAATTCGTCACTCACCTACTCAAAATAATGAACTTCGAGAAAATGCCAAAAAATACCGTCCTCAGTAAGAATTTGATAGAAAACTTCTATTTTGCATTTTTTGGGGCATTTTCTGGGAATAATTAATGGGGATTGGGAGTGTTAAAATTAAAATTTATTAGGTGGAAATTATTTATTGAATACACCTTAAGACCCTATTGTAACCATTCCTTTTTATACTATCTATTATCGCATATAAACTTTAAAAATTAGACAATTTAGAATTTTGTTTACGTGAATATCTACTTCTAGATTGCAAATTAACTTCATTCCAAATTAAAAGCCTTACAATTTTAACAATTTACAATTGAAAATGCTCCCAATCGAATATATTTGTAAATTGGAATATTGAAAATAACAGGACAAATTTATTTTTATACGAAATAAAATGATTTTGAATTTAAAGTGCTTATATGTAGAATTGTACTATGCCTATCAAATTAGAGACTTTAATAATACATTTCGAAGATTTCAGAATCGTATATAAAAGTAGAAAAGTCCAACTGTACGTTTGTAAAGTTGTTTCTTCCCGATTCAAAAGACGATTTTTAATGTTATGCTTCCAATACACGTGTATTATATCTACTGCTAATTAACATTCTTAGCTAATTTAATTGATTCTCCGTTGTCGAAAAATCTTCTTTTAATATAATATCAAACAGTTTCCAAACTAGATTTTGTTAGCCTGAGAATTTACGGTTTTTACTAGCGTGATGGACTATTTCAGTGCGCGCCATAGTTCATGTAACTGTATTTTTTTTTAGAATTTTAGAACTGAACTCTATAATTCATAAGCTTAGAAAAAACCTGACATTCATTTTTCGTGCCATCCGTGACATCGGGAGGCGAAGCTTTCCGCCCACAAAATATTTGCTTTACTGCGTACTTCCCAAATTGTTCTTTTTTAGTGCGTCATTATTCGAACACATTTTAAATGCGTCAATGTAATAATGACGGAAAATGTTAACTTATATACTTCTTGTTCAATTTGTGGTGATATATTATTGGAAATAATCTTCAGGAAATGAATAAATATTTAGAAGTCAAATCCATAAATTTTGGTTTTTGTCCAGACGCCAACTATTTCTATGAATCATGATAATTTGATCTGTGACAAGTTAACGGTTTCAATGATATATGCCACAAAATAAGATTCAAAGACCTTTTTCTTCCAAGAATTTATTATCAATACAGGAACACTTTACAGAAACCAATGTTTGGCATATTTTTAAAATTGTACATTTCAAGGGCTTTAAATGTAGAACGTAAGAACGCAATACATTTTTAATGAAAAAATTGTAAATAATATGGTAACTTCAAATAAAGGAATTAGTATCGTTCTGAGCGAGTTTGATAATTTGCATTGGTATTTTCTTTAGAATATAAAGTATCTCTTGAGTTCTGATAATGATACTTCGAAATTTATACTCACAATCAGCGGAAATTATAAATAAATAATAAATAAGGATTATATATTAAAAGGCCAATCCCCCGGTCGGATTTACTGCCAGCACGTATTGTATTTTCCTTTTCTAAATAAAGATCGAGATATAACATTATTATCTGTGCTCCCCAATATCATCTATAAGACTTTAATACTTTTTTCGTATTTATTTGATCGAAATGGGTTGAAAGCTGATAAGAGACAACGAAATTCCTTGATATTCGTTCGATATATTTACTCTCCCCATATTTTCCTTCATTTGAATAATATAATAAATGTAAAGCCACAATCTGTGAAGTTCTTTTAAACTATTGCTGAATGTTGAGTCATCGGGGGGACAAAATCCAGTTCAATTTTCCAGATAAAATAAAACGACCAAAACGAGTAATTCTCCAAAAATTTGAATTTTATTCCAATATAGTAACTTCAATTTTCCTTAATTTTAAGCCAACTGCAGTTTTTAAATTTCAAAATAAATTGACAAATTTATAACCCAAAATTTTAGAACCAGTTTGAGATTTCTTATTTCATTCAATATCAAATTTCAAATACTTTAAATTGTAAATGACCAAAATAGTATAATTCGAGATTTCAATTTGTCAAAATTGAACAATTTTATAACATGCCTCATTTGATTTTTAAAATCTTCTTTCCGCTTAAAAATAACTAATAATCTTGTGTCATCGTCTGACTTTCCGGTCATCTATAAAAAAACTATTTAAGTTACGACTCTTGAGGTCTTGTATTTGGACCACAGTCCATTAGCATGATGCGCATAAAAATAGTGGGCACTGTGGAAAAAATCTGCTTCCTCTACAGAAATTGAAAAAATATGATAAATAAAAGTTTTAGGGAGGAAACGGGAATGGGTCATTATTTGAGAAAGCGAAAATCGACTGCTACATGCAATATGGAATCAGGTTCAGGTAATATTTACTGTTGTAAAGAATATGTCAATATCTGATAACGTGCCACAGAACGTCCTGCTTCATTATTTTATTGCAATAAATCGCACTGTCAAAAAATTGTCATGTTTTGATATACAGAGCAGCACTAACCTGATTGTTAACATAGAACAACCGTCACTTGTTTCTTTATACGAAATTACCCGTAGTTAATTCCATATTGCATGGAGCATTCAAAATATCGGATTTAAAAAAAAAGTGATTTTACCAAATATCTCGAAAATATAGGCCACATTGTTGACGTAAACCTGATTGGTTGCGAAACATTACATTTTTCCGAGATTGTTAATCTTCTTTGAAATCTATATCGATATTTCCGCTAAAAACCGCTAGATTAACCTACAATTATACAGCACATTTTTTATCTTCTTTGAAATATAATGATTCTTTTATTAAAAATACCGATTTCTGGTGTAAAATGCCAACATACCCTAAAATTATTAAAAATCATGAATCTTCGAAATCCAATTATTTTTTAACAAAAAATTTTATTTTCGCAGGAAACACGAGTACAATCCGAAAAATGGATCAAGATTGTAAATTGTACTATTTTAAACAAAAAATTGTTTTATTCAAATCCAATGATTTTTTTATTAAAATACCAATTTCAAGTGAAAGGCACCAACATAAACTAAAGTTATTGAAAAACTGTAAATCTTCATTGAATGCTATGTCGATATTTACGGCAAAAACCGATAGCTTAACCTACAATTGAACAAAAACTTTTCATCTTCTTTGAATTCTAATAATTTTTTATTAGAAATATACCATTTTTTGGTGCAAAACGCGAACATAACCTAAAATATTGTAAAAAATCGTGAATCTTGTTTTATTTAAAATACCAATTTTCGACGAAGACCAATAGGATAATCCAAAATTGTTAGAAGATTCTAAATCTTGTTCAAAACATTATGCTTTTTATTGAAAATACTAATTTTCTACTGATTTGTGTTTGAAATAACCGACTAGTTGTGAAAAACGTTAATACAACATGAAACTGCCCTAGTAGCAACGTCTGCCTTGTATGACAGACGCCAGAGTCTGTCTCAGCATCTGCTCCCTATAGTTGACCAGACTGGCGGGAGAAATGATCAGACCAGACGAAAAACAGAATCTGGTGAATAAAGGAACCAGATTCCGGTATTTAGTTTAAACACTAGTAATTAATGTAGGATATAAATAATGAAATTTTAAATCTAGCAATCGGAAATTTGAACGATTCACAAGTATGACCAAATATGCAAGCATGCAAGCTTATACGACAACAGGCTATGTTTTTAATATTTCAATGTGTCTAATGTTGTGACGTCTCCGCAGAATATTCTCCCAGAAAGGGCTCAAATATAGAGTAAAACTATTATAGAAACCTGTTTAGTACCATTTTACGTTATTTTAATTTTGTCTGGTGTATATCATGACCAGTCTGGGCCAGGATCTGCTACACCAGACTCTGGTGCCAGAACGGCACGCCAAAGCGGAACCAGCCGGGCGCCAGGCTGCAAACAGATTCTTCTTTTTCTGGCGCCCAGCTTGCGCCAGTCTGCAGTTATCTTGCTACTAGGGTGTTCAAAAATTGCTAATTTTCTTCGAAGTGTAATGATTTTTGTATTAAAATACCATTTTTTTATGTAAAACGATAACAAAACCGAAAAAAGTGAATCAATGAAAAATGTCTAAACTTTTAAATTTCATAATTTTCTATTAATAATGCCCATTTACGATGTAAGGCACTAATATAACCTAAAATTTTCAAAAATTGGGAATCTTGATTATGATTTTTGTTTAAAAATACGTATTTCCAGCGACAAACACTGTAACATACATCATATGTAATATTTTCAATAATTTGTCAAATCATTTAAAAGTTTGAATTTACCTTTGCAAAAGTATCAAAAAACACAAGTGTTTCTCAATTCGTATAAGCGTTTTCTATGATTTTCCTTATCAAAAAGGATTATTTGTTAATTACATTTTCATAATTTGAAATTTAAGATATGAAACAACTTTAAGTGATGAAAATTCAATCAGGTTTTCAACAAACAACAATGATTGCGATATTATCGAGATATACCGTTAAATCACTTTTTTTGTGTGGATATATAGGATTTCGTAATAACTTCATTTTTTGTAATACACCACCAAATTGGAAAAATTGCACGCAAATACACCGTGAGAAAAATAATTTTAAATATATGGCAAGTATAGGCATATAAGTTAAACCAAATGGTATTCTTGTGACATCTTAATTACCTGCAACGATAAATTGTTTATAAAATGACCCTGCTTTTACTTTTACATATATCGTAACACCGCCTGAGTCTCATTTGCATTTTGATACACGCATTTCCTTTGACGATGCAGCCCCTTTAAGTTCATAAAGGCGTCGACGGACTTTAAAGTACATACAGCACAAGGAAAATAATTTCATCTGTTTGAGAGAACACAAGATTATACTTTTTCCCTAATGTTCTGTTTTCGCCAGAGCATGAATGACGCGAAATTTATACAGCCGCCGCAAAAACCATTTTTTTAAATTTTTATAGCCACTGCGACAAATGACCCTCTCGCCTTCGCGTTTGAGAAACATACTTCCACGCTGAAAAACATATAATTTTATTGTTTATATTTTACATGAAACTGCGTGAGTTCTTTGCTGTCAGATTTTGTATTTCACTCTTTATAAAATAACCATTATGATCTTTCATATACACTTGCTTCCTAAAGGAAGAAACATTTCTTCTTCAGAATTGCAATTATTCTTGATGGTGTGCAGACTGCAGAGAAAATTTGGTTAAAACATGTGTAAATGTAAAAATACACCTTTCATCTAAAATGAAAAGATTTTCTTTTTTATTATTTATGAAATTTATTAATTCAATTAAGGTGAAGCAATATGAAATACAATAAGTCGTTTGAAGGTTGACCTTGATACTATTTTACTTCTCAAACCAAACCTAACCAAACCTTAATAAATAATTCCAGAGAGGCTGGTCATTTTCCCGAGAACATTCAATATCGTCGTTTCGAATATAAGGGGGTTTCCCCATCGAAAATCTTGTGTGGAAAATGTGGAGAAAACGGTTAGGCGTGTTATATAGTCTCAGGAGGTAAATAAATCTGAAGGAAACCGTATAGATTATTTGCAAAAAAAGTTACAGTGAAATATAATATTTTAATCAATTCTAGATAGTTGGGTGATTTTTTAATTAAAATATAAAATTAATATAATTTAATAACATTTTTTCGTTCTTCATAGTACCTCTCATCTAAAATAATAGAACAGAAGAGCAAGGATACTATTTTTGATAATTGATGAAAATTGATATGTTAACTTCAAAATAATTATATACATATATGTACTTATATATGTAAAATATGTTTGTATAGACAATAAAAACTTCGCATTTTTGTCAAAATACCAATTTTCGATGAAAACCCCTATCATAAAATACAGTTGTTCAAAATTGTAAATTTAATTTTTAAAGTATTTTGTTTAAAATAACCGTTTTCATAGGCAAAAGCTAGCATACCCTATTATGGTTTAAATATTGTGAATATTTGTTGAAACCTCATCATTTTTTATTAACAATAGCACATTTAGGATTAAAAACACAAACATAACATAACGAGCTCTTTAAAATAGTAAGGATTGTAAATCCTCTTTTAAAATCGCGAGCTTAAAACTAAATTTTCTTACAGAATTGTTATCACCTTTAATAGCCAATGATTTTCTTAGCAAAGTACCTATTTCCGGTTGAATACGTCAACAAAAATCAAAATTGTACAAAAGTGAATTTAATGACTAAATGAAAATCTGTAGAATAATGGTGAGCTGAAAAATCTTTTAATTAAAAAAATTAAAACTATCAATTTCTCACGGAAAACACTATCATGACAATAAGAAAATTGTTACAAATTGTGAATATTTTTTCAAATTTAATGATTTTTATTTAAAATAACGGTTTTCCAGTGAAAACAATTAACACAACCTCAAACTGTTTGAGAATTGTAAATCTTCTTCAAAATATATGTCGATATGTCCGGTAAAAACTGTTAACATAACTTAGAATAATGCACGAAAAATTTCATCTTCTTTGAAATCTATTCAGATTATCGGTTTAAAACATCAACATAAACTAAAATTATTAAAATGTTGTGCATCTTATTTGAAATTTTTGAAAAATAACTTTTTACTTTATTGAAAATATCACTTTCTGGCGAAAAATATAAATAATCCACAATTTTTGAAGAATTCTAAGCCGTAATCAAATTTTAATGATTTTTGTTTCGAAATATCAATTTTAGATGTGAAACAACAACGTAACCTAACATTGTTCAAAACTATGGAATCTTCTATAAAAGTTAACGATTTTTGAATGAAAATTTCAATTTCCAACAAAAAACACAAAATTCGAAATTGTTCAAGTTTGTGAATTGTATTATATTAAACAAATATCGCTAATGTAACCTTAAACTGTTCAAAAGTTGCAAATCTTATTCGAACTATAATGATTTTTGTTGTGAAATACTAATTTTTGGTGTAAAACGCTGATATAACATAGAATTGTTGAAAAATAATGAACCTTCAAAACGTAACCCAAAATGTTTGAAAATTGAGAATCTTGATGATAATGTTTATTTAAATATTCTAATTTCCGGTGAAAAAACTAACACAACCTACATTTAAAAAAAATTCTAGGTCTTCTTTGAAACTTACTGATTTTATACAAAATTTTTAATTTTAATAATTTATTAAACAATTTGAAGTTTGTAATTTAATCGCCCGACAGTATTTAAATGGCACTAATGTTTCTCAATTTGCATAAGGTTTCATAACATTTTTCTTAAGATACATGTAAAAAACTTTAAGCAATGAAAAACCAGGCAGGTTTTAGTTGGAATTAAGGTGACAGAGAACCAAATAATCTTAGTTATGTTGTTTACTTGATTATGCCAATTATTATTTTGTCTATATTTACAGAAAATGCAAACTTAATGCCTATGGAAAAGGGAAGCCTCTTTAGTGACCATTTGACCAATATCTCCACTTACTTTTAAAATCCAACTTTCTACAGATATACCTTAAATCCGTCTATTACATCTAAAGAAAGAGGGATTCATGAAGAAGAAATGAGATACAAACTTTATCTTTTCAGTGCACTGGAAGAATTTTAAATTAAATTGGTTTCTTATTTTGCATTTTCATAGTAAAAATATAAGTAAGGCTTAAGTTATGGAAATTATTAATTTAAAATTCACAGATTCATTAAGGTCAAGATTTTTAAAAGTTTTACACTTCTCATAAATGAATTTTTCCATTAATGGTCCAAATTCTTTTTGACGAATTTAAAGATTATTTAGCAGTATTAAAACTCGACATTCAAGAAATTTAAATTTAAAACATAACAAATGTAAAAATTAGAACTTTATATTTCAAGCGGTTAAATAACGATAATTTCAACAATATTGAACAATGTCAAATTATACGCCTTTAAAAATGAAAACTCTGGTACCACAAAGACAAAATATTTTCCTAAAGTTTTCACGTTTTGAATGTAGAATTCTTGAGGAACACATGGCTTCATACTTACATCAAAATGTTTTACTTAAAAACTTATCACAAATAACTTTTTAGTTCATTCTGCACGATTTTATTTTTGCTCCTTATCCAGTTGTCATTCTCATGTCTTCAATTAAAACTGACAACATTGTACAATTAAGAAATGCTTAAGTTTTACTATTGATCAATTTTTTATTTATATGAGTGAACTTAGACATGGCCATTTCAAATAGAAGTTTTTCAAATTCAATCATTTTGAATTATAAGAAATGATGATTCAACAATTTAAAAAATGAGGAATTAATAGGTATGTAGTTAAGGTATTAAGAGTTAAAAATGTGTCAATTGGTATCGTCAAAATGTAAGCAATGTCAATTTAAACTTACAATTTTGTAAATTTTAATATTATATATTAGAAAAGAACAAATATTACAATCAACGATTAAAAACTGGTTCAAATTGAAATTTAGAAAATTTAACAAATCGTGAATATATAGATGGGTCTTGAAGAAAAAAAATGTTGACTGAGAGTTATTCATGAATAAACAATTTTTTCTATTGAACCATCTTTTAATTATGGAGCCGTGACGATTTTTACAATTCCAGATTGAAGCGTTCATGAATTTAAGAAATTTGAGGATCCATATGTTTAGTTTTAAAAATTTCATTAGATTTGAATTATAAACATAAGAAAATTTTTACCTTGAAAAAGATATCAAAACTTTAAATTGCAATCGTTAAAGAATGCAAGTTTCGATTTACAAACTTTTTACTTCTAAATAGTTTCACACATTCTGTCGAGACGAAATAAACCTTGGTTTCCTAGAGATGATGCTGAAACTCTTTTACAACAGAAATTCGACCGTAAAGCCGAAAAATCAAACCAAGTTCAGAATTACGATCGCCCGTTTCTACAGTTTTTACGACGCGTCTCAATAACAGATATAATAGTCAAGAAGTAGTAAATAGGATATCTGAAAATAAAAGTAGTACTGGTTTAACCGTTAACCACTTCAAGGTGTTTTAACATTTTTAATAAAGACAAAAATGAAATGGAGCTCGTGACACATGTATTGGAATTTTCGAATTAGAACGAAGATCTTGAGGATTGCAGAGTTTTGAATATTCTTGAGCCTCAGTTTATTCTTGCATTCCTGGAGGGTAAAAAGATCTTCCCAATTTTGCGCAGATTTTAATCAATCATTTTCCACGAGATAATTACTATTCAATTCACTGCTGTTTTCATAAAAAAATCTCAAAATCTGTTTAAATAGTAGAAGAATTTTTTGGATACTTGAAACGTTTCCCGTGATAAAAATGCACTAGAAAAAAATCGCTAAAACTCAGGAAACGAATTGTAAATGCAGCGAATGTTTAAATTTTTTTTGGTATTCAATGAAATTATCTTCATGACTCGTAGTTTAAAAAAATTTCTGAGCATGTGTTAAGAATTTGAATTGTCGAAAAATCTATAGGAAAATGCATAACCAAATCTTGAGTTATTACAGTAAATTGCTGTCTTTACTGAAATAACCCGTAAAAAATAAACTTCAGGTTTCTTATTATCATTGAATGATCATCATATTAAAATATATGCTTAAATTTGAATTACGATGAAATGAAATTATTAATAATAAGTTTAAATTATAAGATATATTACAATAACTACATCGGCTTTTCGTAATCCGCGAACAGATTAATTTTATTTAAATGTAATATTTTTTCCTAACAGAAATTAAAAGCAAATAAATAAATTATTGAGTTAATTTGGGATTTCATAACGTAATAACATGTTCTTGAAATACATGCGACGAGAAAAATGTTTCTTTGATTCAATGAAATTGTTTTTGATTCAAAATGGTTTTTTCTTGTAATAAAATTTTTTCTTTAATTTAAAACTTTCTTCATTTTAAAGCTATTTTTGATTGAATGAAAAAAATTATACAAAAAATACGGTTTCTTTAAAAAAAAAATATATTTTTTCTAATTGATTCTGCAATTCTGGGCCTTTCTAATGATTTTCATTTTTCAACATTAATCTAGTTTGAAAATATTTACAATTGAAAATTCAAAAACTTGTTTAATGTTTAATATTTATAGTTTAAAACACATGAAATTTTGAACATCTCTTTTAAATGGATCCAGGTTCATGATTTGCAATTGAAGATTCTTTAATTCTTGATGTGTATACCTTAGAAAAGTTTCTTGAATTTTAAAAATATAGAATTAAAAATTATTTAATTGTCAATATTTGTATTTTAGAGGTATGTAATTTTCAACGCTTTTTTAACAGTTTAATTTTGAAGATTTAAAGTAAATTTTTTTCAAATTTGAATCATTTTCAATAAAAAAATCTTTAATTTTCAAGGTTAAAAATTGAAGATTCATTGATTTGGCATGTTTAGAGTTTAAAAAGATGTAATTTTGAATGTTTCCCTACAATACGCAATTCAATTTTGAAGATTTATAATTAAAAATTCTTCAATTTTTGAGATTCTTAATCGAAGACGCTTCAATATTTAATGTGCATAATAGAAAATGATGCAATTTTGAATGCTTTTCTTCATATAATTCCATTTTGAACATTTTAAATTATTCAATTTTGACGATTTAAAATTAAAATTGATTTGATTTGATAGAATTTCAGCTGAAAATTCTTTAATTGCGAACGTGGTGGAGGGAAGGTCTAAAAAATTGACCAAACATGTATTACGTAATTGATGGATGGCCCCTAATATAACAAGTATAGATCTCGCCTAGTTTGATGTTTTCCGTGAATTTCCCTTAATAAATAAATCGAAATATTTACAGTCAGTATTACTACGTCTCTAGTTGTCATGAATTCACTAAAATTATTATTAATTATACACCACAAGGTCCAATGTCCACAAACGATGTTCGAGCAACATTATTGACGCCTGGGGATTTGCCTATGATTTATTTGCCTTACCGATACCGTCTGTTTTCACTGGGCGTGGCGGTTGCTGAGATATCAAAGCTGCATCCGCTACAGAGCATGCAATATGCAATTTCCTCATTTTATGACAACCGAATTTCGTCGAAAAGTAAAATTTTCTTAAACACTTTGGATAATTCAATGTTCTTGTTCCCAGTGAGTGGTGATAACTGAATTCTATTAAATTAATTCTAGACATCTAAGAAATCTCAAATCATGTTTTATATTATTATTATTATTATTATACCATTAAGCCATTTCCCTTTCGGGGTAGGCGTGACTTGCTCGGTTGGGGAATAGTAAACAGGTGAATAGGTATAGAGTAGGTTGGTATATGGGCATAAGGTATATAGGAGTTTTATAGGTGTTAGGGATAGGTGTTTTAGATCGATCTGGAATTCTCGTGTCATTTATTTAGATGACACGTTCATTCCGCAACACTGCTCCGACCCAGGTTGCTGATCAATCTCTCTAGCGATCACCCCAAGTGAGGAACCTCACAAAATTGTTATGTATGGTTCCCCACTTGGGCCCATTAGTATCCAAAGTCTCTGTTTCAGGCGCCATTCACACTATTGTCACTCTGTTTACAAACTATTTGTCGCCACACATTTCTGTCCTGGCATACTACTCTAGCTTCCTTCACGTCCATGCATTTCTTCACGCAAGCTCTTCTGTTCCTATGGCTTCTTACGTCTCTTCGGATTAATGTCTCATTCACAGATTCTGACCATTCTTTCGGCGGTCTACCTCTGGGCATTCTACCATTTACTTTACCTTTATACACTTGCTTCGTCAGTCGTTCATCTTTCATTCTTTCAAGATGTCCGAACCACCTTAGCTGATTTCTTTCCCATATGTCAACTAGTGTCTCTTGTGTACCACATTCTTTGAGGATTGTCTCATTTCTGACTTTGTCCATCAGTGTTTTCCCGCATATTATGCGGAGAGGTTTCATGCCGATCGCGTTGATTTTGCTCCTGTCCTTTTCTTGACAGGTCCATGTCTCGCTACCGTATAGTACAGTTGGTACGAAGATAGAGTTATGTATGACCATTTTAGCTTTTTTTGATATGTTTTTATTTCTGAGGATGGATCCTGCTCTACCGATAACCTGCTTACCCTTATTTATGCGCCTATCTAACTCCCCATCTATTTTTCCGTCGCTAGTGAATAGGCTACCCAGATATACGTACTTGTCAACTTGTTCTAATCCCTCACCATTTAGGACAATGTTGCACATTGTTTTCTCGCTTTTTCCCTCAAACACCATGATTTTCGTTTTATTCACGTTAATTTTGAGGCCCATGTTCTCCATGCTTGTATTTAGTTTATTCAACATTCTTTGCAAGTCCTCGATTGATTCTGCCATAAGAATCTTGTCATCTGCGAAAGCTAACCCACGTACCTTGACGGTTTCGAGATTTACACCTTCTTCGTCGAAGAGGGCAGTTCTTAGACATTTATCCATGAATATGATAAATAGCCACGAGGACATAACGCATCCTTGCTTCACCCCTTGCATAATATCGAACCAGTCGCTCAGTTTCCCATTTACCCTTACACTCGCTTTACTGCCTGTATAAATTGTTTTTATTGCTTGTAGGAGCCCTCCATTTACTCCATACTCTTTAAGGATTTCCCAAAGTTTAGTTCTATTTACCTTGTCGAATGCTTTTTCTAGATCAATAAATACACAGAAAACTTTCTTTCCTACTCTCAAGCTCTTTTCTGTGATCTGTCTTAGGCTAAATATCTGATCTGTACATGACCTTCCTGGCATAAATCCACATTGGACTTCCCATATCTTCTCTTCTGTAATTTCCATTACCCTACGGATAAGTATTTTTGAGTATATTTTACTTACGGTACTTAGTAGGCTGATACCTCTGTAATTACTGCAGTTGCTTTTATCTCCTTTTCTTTTGTATATTGGTACGATAATCGCTTTTCTCCAATCGTCTGGGACTTCTCCCGTTTCGATACATAAATTTATTAATTCGCACAACCTGTGAGGTATGTACTCACCACCGTATTTAAGCATTTCAGCGCTAATATTGTCTATACCCGCAGCCTTACCGTTTTTCAAGTTCTTAATTATATCTCTGACCTCAGTGACACAGACTTTTTCAATTGGGTTTTCTAGTGCATTATGTTCTATGTCGCAGTTTTGTTGCCCTATATCTTCACCTCCTAATAGTTCTTTAAAAGAATCTTTTAAAGCGTCTACTATCCCGTCTATATCATATAGCATTTCGCCTTTACTGTTTCTCATGCTAGCAAACTCTGTACTTTTACTTTCCTTCAACTGTTTATATAATAGTTTCATAATTCCTTCAAAGCAGTTTTTTATTTTGTTCTCTTCTTCTGTTCTGATTTTCTCTTTACTCTCTTTGACTAGTCGTTTAACTTTCCTATTTTTGTGTCTGTAATCATTTTTAAGTCTAGTTTTCTCCTCATCGCTAAGACCTGTCATGTTCAGCGTTCTATTGCGCGCTTTTTTCTTTTCTTTTTGGGCTGCCGCAATTTCCTCATTCCACCATGCATCACCAGATTTTCTTCCTACAAATGCCGTACCACATATTTCGGTCGCAGTTTTAACAATGATATCCCGTAATAAAGTCCACGCGCCCTCTACATCTTTATTGCTTATAAGCGCTTCCCACGTTGCCCTATCTATGCGTTCAGTTAACCTCTTTTGGAACTCTGTTTCCACTTCTTGTCTCTGTAAATTTTCAATTTTTATTCGTGTTTGTTTCGTTTTCTTTGTTTTCTTTGTTCTCCATCCCCGCCCTAAGTTTATTTTGCAGACTAAAAGGTAATGATCAGTATTGCATTCGGCCCCCCTCATGACTCTTGTATCTGTAACTAGTTCTCTTAGTCTTTCATCTGCAATAACGAAGTCAATTATACTGCGGCTATTTCCTTTACACCAGGTGTACATGTGGATCATTTTATGTCTAAACCAAGTATTTGTAATGAATAGGCTCTTTTCTAAGCATAAGCTAACTAATTTTTCCCCGTTATAATTTTTTCTTGTTGTGTCCCCAAAATTACCTAGCACCCCTCCTGTATCTGTATCCTGACGCTGGACGCCGACCCATCCGTTCATATCTCCTAACAAGATTATTCTTTCACCTTGATCGCAAGTACTTATTGTATCATTTAAAGTGTCCCAGAAGGCGTCCTTAACTTCCCTCGAATCGCTATCAACTGGTGCGTAGCACGCTATGATAAATAATCTTCTGATTCCTACCTTCATTCTAGCCCATAGCAATCTGGGTGATACAAAATCATGATCTATGAGATGTTGACTTGCTTTTTCATTCATAATTAAACCGACCCCCTGACTACGATGTGATTCACTATCTACTCCTGACCATATTTCACAACCGCCTTCCAACACCCCATTTTCTATGTTTCTAAATTCGCAACCTTTTTTCTTCGTCTCAGGTACACAGAGAATATCTAGTTTCCTTGTGTGCATAGTTTCTCGTAGTTCTCTTATCTTAAGATCATTCACTCCTCTAGCATTCCAAACACCCAGTCTCCATTCATCGCCCGAAACACGACCTTTACGTTTACCGTGTGCATGCCTTTGGTCAATCCGAGTTTCAGTCCATTCCGAGGCTACTTTATTGTTTGTATTATTCATGTTTAGATTGTACTCCCAACTATCACCTGTATGCGCGAGATTTATTTTGCGAATCGAAATCATGTCCTAACTAAGCAGTATTTGTCGTATGGTGGAGTCAAGCTGTAACGTCAGTCCCACCAAAACTTCTGTTACTGGGGAGGGGGGGGGGGGGGGG
>CAKNXH010001585.1:261957-328650 GCA_932178445.1 Andricus quercusramuli
TCCAAATAATAAAAATTACTGAGTTAAGGAATTCCCAAACAGTCTACAATATTTCAATGCTTGAAAATTCCCGAAATGATGAAATTTTTCAATTATAAAATTCCAGTGTAATAAAGTTTCTGAATTGAAAAAAATGCCCAAATAACATGATTCCCAAACCGTTTGTTTTGAAGAAGTTTTGCTTTAGTAAAGCCGTAAATGTGTCATGGAATTCTATATTTCTCGAATATCTGAGGTTCAATTCGCTTGAACTTTCAACTAAAATGAGCGGATAAAAAGTTTTACGTGGTTTAATTTAGAGAAGAAATAGTATACCCCCCCCCCCCCGCCAGGCAGAGACAAAAAAATGGTTCAATCTCGAAAAATTAACAATAAAAGTTATGACTTAGCTTTTGCGAATTGACTGTGTTGCCGCCGTTTTTCCTGGAAGCTTCTTCTTAGTTTTCGAGTTGGAATTTCGGAAAGGCACTAAGTAGCACGTTTACGGGAAATTTTATTTGTTTATTATTAGTATTATTATTATTAATTTAAAGTCATAGCGCAAGGATATTATTACGACCTTTTCCTAAGACGTTAGAGTTTGGACTGATTGCTGTCGAGTCAGCACATGTTTTCCTTTTCTTTTTTTTTTTTTATGTACAGAATACAAAGGGGCGGAAATTTAGACACTTTAAAAATTCTTCGAAGACCCCTTAAGTACCAACAAAGACTGAAAATTCGTTAAAAATCACTCCAAGCACCACAAAGACTAGGAAATTCTCTCACGTTAGAAAATATCCTATCATATTTTAAAAAATTTTCGAAATACCGTGAAATTTGAAAACATTCCCGAATAGTCAAAAATTCCCGGAAAAAAGAATTCCCGACAGAAAATAACTGTATTATAAAATATCCAAACTACAAAATTCCGGAATGAATAAAATATCCGAACTGGAGTATTCCCGAATAATAAAACTGACGAACTGGAGTATTCGCGAACAGTTTATAATGTTGCATGATGCAACATCCAAACTGGAAAATTTCTGAATTATAAAACTCCAGCACAATAAAATTCCTGAATTTCAAAATTTCCAAATAATAAAAATTACTGAGTTAAGGAATTCCCAAACAGTCTACTGCAGCGATAAATTATTTCATTTTATTCACTGGAAATTTCTTAAGAGAATTTTCATTTTATCTTTGACAAATAGACAAATTTGTGAAAATTGTTAAAGTTTAAACTGAGAAAAAGAAAACATTTACAGGCCTGAGATTAAATAGAGGCCATGGTAGCCATTTCAAAATAAATGTTTAATTTTGATTTTATTTTTTAACATTAAAATTAAGCTCCGTCACTTATTTTTCAGAATTAGAATGCATCACATATTTTTTGTTTCAAATTTGTTGATTTTAACCGTTTCCCAGAATTCAGGAAACCCTTACGAAAAAATATTATAGGATATTCAGTATAGGCCTATAATGATTTTCTTCTAATGAAATTCTTATAATTTTCTCGCGATTCTAGAAAAATCATGATAAGAAACTCAATATAGAAATAAATAATGTTAAAACATTGGAAAAAGTGATGAAAAAATAGAGAAACTACAAACTAATGATTGATTTATTAACTTAACGTAGGATTTCAAATTATTTCAAGGGATTTACGGATTTCAACCATTTGAAAAGATTTAAAGAAATGTCAATGAATTTCGTAAGATTTTCACAGATTTCGAGGGATTTCAAAGAATTTTCAAATATTTTAAAGATTAAAGCTATTTTAACAGATTTCAAAGATTTTCTTGAAATAAATTTGAAGTGATCTTAAGGTAGTTCAAGAAATTCCTCAAGATTTAGAGGTACTTATTGAATCTTTGAGTATTTCACAGATTCCCAGGGGTTTGAAGGTTATTTAGAGAACTCTAATGAATAAATTAATTTTGATTCATATTGAAGGGATTTTGAATGAGTTCTAATAATTTTAATAGATTATCACGATTTACAAAGATTGAAATAGATTTTAATTGATTTTAATGGATTTTAACAAATTTCTAGAGAAATTTAGAGCTTAAAATAAATTTGATTTCAAAGGATTTCTACGTATTTGGAAATTTCCGACGGATATAAAGAAATTGACTAGATTTCCAAGGACTTTAAAGATTTCATGTTACTTTAGAAGATTCTTAACAATTTCAAGAGATTTCAAAACTTTCAAGGAATATCATAGAATTCTGTAGGATTTCCAAAAATTTGATGGGATTTTATAAGACCTCCAATTACTTCAAAGGATTTACGGGATTTAAAAAGATTTCCAACGATTTTAGGCTCGATTTGAGGGATTTCTAGAAAAATTCGGAAAATAAATGAAACTAAATTTAATTTAAAAGAATTCTTAGCGATGCTCAACATCTGAGGGGATTTCTACGGATTTCAACGGATTTCTACGAATTTTAAGGGATATCAAGGAATTGAAAAACTGTTATAGGATTTTAGGATATTTTCAAAAATTCCTAAGATTTTCAAGAGATTAAAAAAATGTCAACGGGTGTCAAAGAATTTTGTAGGATTTCCAAAGATTTCAAGGAATTTAAAAGTATTTCATATTTCATTTTATTCTATTTTGAATGGATTTTAAATTATTTTCATGGATTTCTAACCATTTCATTATAGGAAAATCATTGTAGGCCTATACTGATTTTCTTAGAATATCTTTTCGTAAGTGTAGTTTGCAATGCTGAATAAAAAAAGCATTCGTTTCTTCCAGTGATCTCAGTTTCTTGTATTACTTAATACATTTTTCAGAGATTTTTTAGGGTTTCGGTTTTCGGATTTTTAGGGGTTTCCTTACGCAGTCGGTTGCAGGCGGCTGCTTCAAGGACTAATTTTTTAAATACGAAATTTTATAATTAATAATATAAAAGTAATAGTAATTATAACCAATACATTATCTAAGGGTCTATCCACTTATTTGTTGAGAATCACAGGCCTGCACATTTATTATATAAAATCGAATATAAATTGTGAAACTCTACATTTTAAACTGTTCATTTTTTGGAATGCTTTAATTATCAAAATTTTCGAAGTTGTTCAAAATTTAATATTGATAAAATGTTCCCAAAATGCTTGATTAAAATTGTATTATTCCTTTATCGGTTCCAACTGAAAGTTACGTGCCTCTATATTTCACTCCTCATTTTATTGCAAGAGAAAAAATAAATATCTGGAAAAACTGAAAGTTCTCCATTATTCCTATAGAAAATGATGACTTTGCACGTGCAATTGCTCTGGAATAAATTATAATAATGAATATCAGTGGCCGAATGCACGTCTTGCTGTAAAAATATAAATTTTCATTTCTTCGGGGCTTAATTGCCCTAATAGAAATAAATTTTACAACGTGTCGTAATGAAATAACTCATTTCCGATAGCTGGATTCTCAAACTGCAAACTGCACATCTCTGCTGGATGCAGTCGGATCGTTCTACACGGTGCACGTGTCCTATAACTTGAATCGTTTCGCCACGGCTCGATTTATGGACAATCAAATGGAAAAGTTATAAATCAGGATATTAGGGAAGACAAATTCACAACCAAGAAGCAAGCATTGTAAGCCAGAGCCGCTATTAATAAAGGTCAATAAAGATATTTCGAAACCAAAAATGCAAGAATGATTATATTTACGCGATAAATTACTTCATTTATTTTCCGTTCATCAAACAAATGATATCTTTTTACTATTATACCATTAAGCCGTTTCCCTTTTGTGGTAGGCGTGACTTGCTCGGTTGGAAAATAGTAGTGTGTAGGTGGGTATATAGGTATAAGGTAGATCGGTATATAGGTGTGAGGTATAGATATTTTAGATTGATCTAGAATTGACGTATTATTTATTTAAATGACACGTTCGTTCCGCAACACTGCTCCGACCCAGGTTGCTGACCAATCTCTCTAGCGATCACCCCAAGTGAAGAGCCTCACAAAATTGTTATGTGTAGTTCCCCATTTGGGCCCATTAGTATCCAAGGTCTTTCTTTCAGGCTTCATTCACTTTGTTCACATTCTTTTAATAACTATTTGTCGCCAAAATTTTCTGTCCTGCCATAGTACTCTAGCTTCCTTCACGTCCATGCCTTTTTTCATGCAAGCTTTCGTGTTTATATGGCTTCTTATTTCTCTTCGGATTAGTGTCTCATTCACAGATTCTAACCATTCTTTCGGCGGTCTACCTCTGGGAATTCTGCCATTTACTTTACCTTCATACACTTGTTTGGTCAGTCGTTCATCTTACATTCTTTCAAGATGACCGAACCATCTCAACTGATTTCTTTCTCATGTATCAAATATTGTCTCTTTTGCACCACATTCTTTGAGGATTATCTCGTTCCGGACTTTATCCATCAGTGTTTTCCCGCATATTGTGCGCAGAGGTTTCATGCCAATCGCGTTAATTTTACTACTGTCCTTTTCTTGACAGGTCCATGTCTCGCTACCATATAGTACAGTCGGCACGAATATAGAATTATGTATGGCCATTTTAGCTTTTTTTGATATGTTTATATTTCTGAGAATGAACCCTGTTCTACCGATAACCTGGTTACCCTTATTTAAGCGCCTATCTACATAACTCCCCATCTATTTTTCCATCGCTAGTGAATAGGCTACCCAGATATACGTACTTGTTGACTTGTTCTAATCTGTCATCATTTAGGAAAATGTTGCACATTGTTTTCTCACTTTTTCCCTCAAACACCATGATTTTTGTTTTATTTACGTTAATTTTGAGGCCCATGTTCTTCATGCTTGTATTAAGTTCATTCAGCATTCTTTGCAGGTCCTCGATTGATTCTGCCATAACAATCTTGTCATATGCGAAAGCTAACTCACGTACCTTCACAGTTTCGGGATCTACACCTTCTTCGTCGAAGAGGGCCATTCTCAGACACTTATCCATAAATATCATAAATAGCCATGAGGACATAACGCATCCTTGTTTCACGCCTTGTATAATATTGAATCAGTCACTCAGCTTCCCATTTACCCTTACACTCGCTTTACTACCTGTATATATTGTTTTTATTACTGGTAGGAACCATCCATTGACTCCGTACTCTTTAAGGAATTCCCAAAGTTTACTTCTGATAGAAATATAATAAGGATCTGGGAATGCTTGACAGAAATTGTCGCCCAATAAAGTCTTTGGGATGAGTATATCCTGGATAAGACTATACTATACTTTCTTGAGGTTTGTAAAAAAAGTCGAAGTTTGAACGAGTCGAGTCGACTTTGTTAAGTTTTGAACTACTCAAGAGATTAGAGTTCTCAAAATATTTGGGATAAAGATGAAGAATTTGGACATTTTTACCCCAACTTTGTGTTCTGTACTCAGAAAAGCCCCCTGGTACTGACTTTCATAAAAATCCGGTAAATTATTGAATTTTTCAAAAACTTGGTCGCAACCTTGGATGTAAAGTTTGATCTAAAACTTATTTATCAGCCACCCAAAACCACCATGGTACCTAATCGTATGAAAATTTTGTGAACATAATGAAAAAATGAATGTTTTGAAATTTCGGGTTGCTCGAAATGAAGCCTCGAGCTTTTTGCACACACATGATATTTTGAAATACTAAAAAGAAACTTTCCAATAGTTTTGCCCTAGGTAACAGGTGCAAAAAAGATAACAATTTTTTTCGTCAAGACAATCTTAAATTAGTAATAATTGATTGATGTTTATGTACCCTAATTAGTATTGAATTAATCATTAATTATAGTTAGTGGACGTTAAACCTCCTCATGAAAGTTTAATCATGCTCATTTTACTGTAAATCTCGACCAATTAAGTAAAACCGTATTTACCATTATTTAATTAATAATGAGTATCCCTTATGAAACGTAACACCTTCCCTTGTATTTCGAGTATGAGAGTGAAGTTGCCATGATAGAACCTTCGGTGGAAGTTATAACCCATCGGTGTAAAGTTGCACCCTCGCTATTACAAATTCTATTGAAAAAAGTTTTTCTTACTCAATTTTTTGAAAATTGGAGGCTAATTTCGTGCTCCAGCCCGCTTTTGAATTATATGTTTTTTGTGAATTCAAACTAGATTGAAAATTTTTCAAGTTTCTGGAACTTTTAAAAAATAATTCCTGGGAACATCACAAAAAATTATCAAATAATTGTTTTGATTTATAAACCTATTTTCTTTAACCAATCCAATATCCAAAAGTAACTTCCAAACATTTCAAAATGCAGGAGTAGATCACATTAAAGAGTTGGCCATTTGGATTGAAAAAAATGTGTGTACAAAAATTTCTTAAAGCTTCTGATTACAATATTCGTCACAACATTAAGCATAACTGGGCAAAAAACTGATGTTCGGTATGGGAACAAGAAAATATGACTTTTATAAATTTACTTTTTTAAATATGATTTTTATCGCGATAGAATTGTTTCTTGGTAGATGTTTGCATTAGAATTGCTGTTTGGATCCTAATTAACAATATGTTCGAACCTGAAAGCTTTCCGTTTTGTATTTACAATTATTGAAAATTTGTTTGCTTCTTGGCGCGTTTCTGAAGAGTAAGGTCAGAAAGAATAGATTAGATTGACAATTACTTATTTTGATTGGTATCACTGAATGGATTTTTTATTTCAAATTGTTTCATAAGGAGCAATGATCTACTCTTCAATGAGAAGCGTGAAAAGCAAACTTCGAAAATGTTACTCAAAAAATTTAAAAACAGGTGAATAATTGATTTTCTGAACTATTTTTTTTTGGTAAAAATAATTAAATGAATAGTTAAGGTTTCCCGTGGTATTAATTTCTGTTCTCAATTATTTTTTATAAAGTGCAGCAGAAAACTACTCTGACACTCCTATGCGTTTTTATTTATTCACTCAAGCTCATTTAAGATATAGAATGTTCCCCTGTTTCCCCATTGAGATACATCCCTTATCGCGAATAGCTTCCTTCATATCGCCCAATACTTATGGCTAAGTCACGCTATGGCTGAAGAAAGTTTCTCATTGATAAAAAAATGGGATGGCGAGTAATTCGATAAATCTCAGACCACCTCCAAAATCTTTAAACATGTGGCTATTGATCCAAGTTCGTGTCTTTTACCTTTCGCAGTTTCATGTTCCGCATTCAGCCTATCTTTACTCGTTGCAGGCTAGGTGGGGCCCTTAAGATGAATGGTGCCTGTCAAGATATTTTGGTCCCCACAGAAGGAATCACTGGACTGGAAGGCCTGTAAACTGATTCTGATATCAGTGCTGGATATTGGATATCAAGTAGGCAGACCGCGACTCACGCGATTCCATCGTTTGATGCCCAAAAATAGTTGCAAAGCAAAGGCTCGACTTGAGCAGTTTTTTCAATTTGACTGATATGAATCGAGTAAAGTTGCGAATAATTGAATAGAAATACTGAATAATAAGCGACATGGTGTAAGAGATTAGAAAAAACTAGAACTTTCTCTGCTTTTCATATGAAAAAGTGCAAGTGAATAATTATTATTAATTGCTTAAAAATTTAATATTCTATTACAAATTATTCATGGAGTTATAATTGAGAATCGCTTGCTTTTGGAAATAATGGAAAACGGAAGCACATGTTATTAACTTTCTGAAAATTAAAGTTACGTCCCCTAGGGAGTAAAAGTACACGATGCTCGAAAATAACTATTTTAGCCCCCACGCTTGATAGGCATCGCACTGCTTCACTTCAGTGTTCAAACGCGGAATTTTAAACAATTCCATGTATCCGAGGGGCCCTGGTCAATAGAAAAAATGTGCGGAAAGGTGCTTTTTATTAATTCAAACTCAATTTGCCAGACTTTTTCAGTGGTTTAAAGCATTTTATATTTTTTGATTTGAAAAAAATATATTTTTTGATTTAACAAAAATTTTCTTTTCTAATTCTTAAATATTTTAGCAAATAATTTTTCAAGTTTCTACTGTTTTTGTTAAAACATTGCTTTTGAACCATAACAGTTGAGAACTGAAAAAAATTTATACAAATATACTTGAATTGGTTAGATTTAAAAAAGGATTTACGGAAGAAGATGACTTTGATTTGCATCTCGTTAGCATCACAGTCGTTTAAAAAGTTAATTTAGGTGTATTGTGTGAAGAAGACATAAATTTCAGAATTTCTAAAACAAGTTTACGAACATTTTAATTTTCATTCTGAAAATAAATCTGTCTCGTAGGCTGATTGTATATAAAACATTATACTCATTTTGTGGGTTAATCTATTTCTTTAGTAAAACGAACAGGGCCAACTTGACTGGGTATTTGTATCTATTTTCTTTTTCAGAATCACCCTCGCCGCATCACCTCATCACTCAAGAATTATTCTGCTTTTCAAAAATCTATAAATAAAATACTTGTTCTTCTTAGTTTCTTTAACCATATTTTTCGCAATCTAAGTTTTCTACATTTCTTCGGAAAGTTCCCTCCTAGAAAACAAGATTTGAATAATTTATGAGAAAGCGAATGTTGCAGATTCAATGTTGTGTCGCAGAAAAATGTTTTAATGAAGAAAATATTTTTGAATAGCAAGAGATTATTTTGTTCCAGGATTTACGCAGCAATATTGAATAATTTAAAGGAATAATCAATAAAAAAATTACTTTGAATGAATAATACAATTTCTGGTGTGTATCGAACAATCACTCTTTGTCTGTACCGTGATGTTCCTTACACAGTCGATTAGGTTTTAAGGAAGTTTGACGACCCTCGACTTTTCGATTGAATTTTATGTATAAGAGGATTAAATCACATGGTATATCTGCCGTCACTGCATTATTAATGAGATGGTCATTTCGAATTCTGCGAAATTGTTAATGGAAAATGATAGTACCTTATATGCAAGAATAAGCACGATGTAAATGTTGAAAAGATTTTTACATTCTCATCAGAGAAGGTATTCGATTTGTGTACAATTTGACCTCCTACGTTGTTGTCAAATGTCCACGTTTTGAGACCCCCCGAACCCGAAAAGCAGGTTTTCACGAGTATGTCGGTATGTCTGTCTGCCTATGAGCACGATAACTTTCGAAATAATTGACAGATTGGATTGGCCATTTTAAATAAAAATTTAAAAAGTTAGAGCATTCTTAAAATTTTTAAGACCACTTTTTTTAGAATTTGGAAATCCTATGTACGGCTGTTCATAGTATTCAAGAAGACGAATAATTTATCCTGATGACTATTTTCGGTAAAAAACATATTCTCCGAGTTACAGAATTTACAACGTTCAAAAAAACAAACGGAAATGAACATTTAAAGCCAAGCAACGCACGATATAAAAAAATCAGGAAGAGAAAAACGTTGCTTTTTAAACACTTTTTGAATTTTCTTGATAAATCGAAAATTCAAAATTTGATCGCACAAAAAATAATTAAAAATCAAAAATTCCATTTTGAGGTCAAACTATACAAGTCTAAAAAAAGATGAGTCGATCAAAATTATGCATTCGAAAAGATCTACAAATTTGTTGAGGATCACTGTTTGATAGGATGCGTAGTGTTTGTTTAAATTCGTAAAAAACAGCATTAAAAATGACAAAAATTAAATTTTTGGACAAACGACACACGCTTGGCAAAAAATAATGACACAAGAGTTGTTCACCCAAAAAAGAGATACAAATTTGTTATGAATTATCTTCTATAGAATGCGTGGTTTTTGTTTTATCCGTGAAAAACAACATTCAAAAATAAAAAAATTAATTTTTGGACAAAGAAGACAAACTATGAAAGAAATTAATTAACAAAAGTAGCTTATCGAAAAAAGAGGTACAAATTTGTCCTCAATAATGTTTTGATAGGACGCGTAGTTTTTGTTTTAATCGTAAAAAATAAAATGAAAGATCCAAAAATTAAAGTTTTTGAAAAACTACACAAGGTACGAAAAAAATTAATGGACAAAAGTTGTTCACCCTAAAAGGATCTACGATTTTGTCATTTTTGCATAGAACCAGTAGATTTTCTTCTAATCGTAAAAAAAAGATTGAAAATTAAAAATAACTAAACTTTTGGAAAAACGACAAAAAATGAAAAGACAAAAGTTGTTCAACCAAAAAAAATCTACACATTTTTTATAAAGTCAGGTTACAAAAATAAAAAAATTCCCTCTTTGGAAAAAGGACACAAACTACAATAACATTTTATTTAACAACATTTTTCGCCTAAATTATATCTAGTGTTGAATATTATTATTGTTATTATACCATTAAGCCATTTCTCTTTCGGGTTAGGCGTGACTTGCTCGGTTGGAAAATAGTAAAGAGGTATACAGGTATAAGGTAGATAGGTATATAGGTGTTAGGTATAGATATTTTAGATTTATCTGGAATTCTCGTGTTATTTATTCAAATGAAACTTTCATTCCTCAACATTGCTCAGGCGCAACAGGCGTCATTCATTCTATTGTCACTCAGCTTACAAACTATTTGTCGCCACACTTTTCTGTCCTGGCATACTACTCTAGCTTCCTTCACGTCCATGCATTTTTTCGTGCAAGCTCTTGTGTTTCTATGGCTTCATATTTCTCTTCGGATTAGTGTCTCATTCACAGATTCCAACCATTCTTTCGGCGGTCTCCCTCTGGTCATTCTGCCATTTACTTTACCTTTATACACTTGTTTGGTCAGTTTGGACTTTGTCCATCAGTGTTTTCCCGCATATTATGCGGAGAGGTTTCATGCCGATCGCGTTAATTTTGCTCCTATCCTTTTCTTGACAGGTCCATGTCTCGCTACCGTATAGTACAGTCGGTACGAATATAGAATTATGTATGGCCATTTTAGCTTTTTTTGATATGTTTTTCCGTCGTTAGTGAATAGACTACCTAGATAATGTAGAAAAGTTCATATTTTGGACAAAATAGAGTGCGAAAAACGAGATACTTGATGAGAATGTGTTCGTTAAAACCGAAGGAGCTTCAACAAAAGAGAATTCACAACCACCAAATTACAGCTGTCGATACTTTGACCTGTAATTTTGAAATGTCTGTGCACAAATGTGGGGGAAATACAATGACCGAGTGCAGCGAACCGCGTGCAACGAGAATGTGCCCGCGCAGCAGGCAGATGTTTTCAGCAATGATTACATATTTAATAATGATTGAAGGTTCTGGAAAATATATGGTAGAATGAATGAAAAAAATTACAAGCAAGTTATAACTACCAGTTTTGCAACTCCCCGAAAGCGATTTTGCGACAAAATATAACTGAAGTGTGCCAGAACTTGTTTATAATTTCTTCTACACATGGATTTCTTCCGAGAAATTTATGTCCTTTATATAGGTAAATTAAATCAATGAATCGAGAAGGTGAATTAACATACTTTTTTTAATAAATCGGAAATACCATTTTTTAAATAACACAGAGCGACAAATATGGCTGAAAAAAGCCATTTTTGCACACTTAGATTAGGATATTTAAAAAACCTGACGTATAGGAAAAATTTAGACAACCGATTCGTTTTTAGGATACCAAAATCCTTCGGGATCACATAGTCCGGTCTTTGGGTATACATTTTGTCGGCCTGTGTAATAAGTCATCCTTTATTCTAATGAGCTATGATAAATAGTTTTCATTGGATGATTTCAGAGTATTAAAATTATTTGACTATCACCTCTTTGACCCTAATATTATTTTTTTTTCAACTGAGAAATCAATCTGAATTCTTATGCAGAAAATCATGGGTTATTATATTTTAATATGCAGCTAGTATTATGCACTATGACAATAATTTCCAAAGGTCTTGATATCTTCTGCGCATTAATAACTAATATCCCAGGATTGTTTGTGTGTTGCAGAATTTTTTACCGAAATCCTTATTTTCATATTTATATGGTATTTATGTACAAATTTATGCTTCAAATTGACCATCTGTATGGCACTATGACCTATTGAGATACGCATTTGAATACTTTTAACCAGTTAATAAATTTAGTACTTTCGTCTACTAAATATTTCAGCAGTTTTTTTCCCCCACAAATCTTTTCTCTATCGAAAAAGCTACCATGTTAAACAAATTTTTTTTACATATTTCCCCGAAAAACCGGTTATTGTTATGAATATAAAAAATAAACAATATTTGACTTTCTTTTTGTTCCGATAAAAATTTCAACTCATTCAAGGAATTCTTTTTTTATATAATTTCTTCTTACCTGCGAAAAATTTCGTAGAATAAGTATTAAAAAATTTGCCAGGCATGATAATTAAATTTTATTTTTTCTTATGAAAAAACTTATTTCGAGAAATTGACACGATGGCTCTTTCTGGAACGATTGCTTGTTAATGTTCCACACAGAAAAAACAGAAGTGCATATTTGTTGCGGATAATTTACAAGTATGTATTAGATAAAGTTCAATTTTTTCGCATCGAAACAAAAAAAGATTTAATAGAGTTGACATGGTAACCATTCCCCATGTGCAGCGGGTAAAGAATAATCTGACATCGCTGTAAAGATTACATTTTGTTTTTTCTGTGCACCTATAAAAATGTTATCAAGCCTAAAACATAATAAGCTAAATGAGATAGCATTTACAAAACTTTCTATTGGTCAAGATATGATAATGAGAGACCAGAGTCCAATATTTCAGAAATTAGGTAAATATTATTTTCACAATCATGTATGCTAAAAGTATACACCAAATTCACTTTTGCAGAAATTTTATAAAGAAACCTCAAACTAAAAAAATATGAAGTTCTTTATTCTTAGTTTTAATACGGATGAAAACTTTCTTTTGGAAGTCAAGAAACACTCCCCCGAATGTTCATTAAAAAAAAATTATTCTGTCTTCCTATTGTAGATATAGTTAAAAAGCACCTAAAGCGACACACTTGTTCTTATTTAAAGACCAACTAATTTTTTCATAAGATCAAAGTGACCAGAAGAAATAGTTCAAACCAAGTGAATGTGTGAATGTCAGAAAGTTAATGTGCGTAAATGAAGTTAAAATATTTTCCAGTATACCTAGATTTATGTCTGTGGGTTTCTCACTATACAGGCATGAATTTAGGTACAAAAGAAAATATTTTCACTTAATTCAGACACCGAAAATTTTGCTTATCGTAAAATAAAAAGCGATATTTCAGTTTTATTATTGCGTTATTGCTTCGATCTCATAAAAATTTTGTTGATATTCAAATAAGAAGAAGTGTGCCACATTTAGTATATGTACGATGCGGAGACAGAAGAATTTCCATTTTTGATGACACTTTAGGGGAGTGTTTATCTGCCTTAGCGGGCACTCTTATATCTAAAAACTGACGATTAGAAAAAGATAATAAGTTTTTCAACGCCACATTTTGCATAACTCAAAAGTCAATAATATGCCTTCATAATCGTAGAAAAAATGTATAAATTGACAAATTAAGTTTGATTATAAAAGGCTGCAAACAAAAACATTGTAAATCCCTTATTCAGACTCTGCTTTGTTTTTTTGAAATTGTTCCTTGCAAGGTCGAAAGATTATTTGAATTATCCATATAAAGGTTAATTCTTTCATTAAATTATCGAAAATTTTCAAGAGACCACAGTTATTTTAATTTTTTTTCAATTTCGTGGTATAGATTTTCTTATTTTCTAAATAAAAAAAATCATCATGAGAGCATTTGCAAATAAGAAAATCTTTATTCCTTTCAAAGTCAGGGAGAGAAGCAAGGAAAATTTTGTAAGTGAAGCAAAGTAAATTTTACGTAGGGCGTGCCAAACGTTTTGCAAGAAAAATTTATGTATGGGAAATCTCGCACTTTGAAAATATACACTGTACTATACAAAAACTCGTTCGTGTCATTGAAAAAAATTTTCAAATAAAACAAAAGTGGCAAAATTTATGCTAGAAGTGCATAAAGGAAACAAAGTTTAATGAGGACCGTATGCGGGTAAATTAACGAGGCCGGTTCTGAATTCGATCGATACAGCTGAGGCCTCGCATCTTATTTCAAACAACTCTCGTTTTTATTCACGAAATTCCCCCCAATAGTTTTTACTCCATCTGGTCGGTCCAGAATCGATTAAAAACAAACAGGAGAGTGCACTTCTTCTTAGGTGCATGCGACGACCTCTTGCTCGTCATAAATTTTCGAGAAGTCGAATCACAATAACAAAATTCGGAAGATGTTCGATCGATTCCGTTAGGCTCTCGTTATCGAATACCAAAAGAACCAAATATGTAAATGACACCTCATCTCTCGAGATCTTTAAAGGTCCGATCGTGGTAGCGACTTCCCGCGACCCGCCAATTTAAACATTTACCTTGGGACCACAAGTTTGCCCGCGAAAGAACCGGTTAAGTTGAATTGAGCATCAGGTTCGTGTACGTGATCCAATAAGTACCTATTGATCAAAACCCTCGTTAATAGTGGTATTCACATAGTGTCTGACGCTCGAGGCACACTTGCAGCCGTAAAAGAAAAATTCAGGAATTTTAGGGCGTAATATTGCTTTCCCTTATGCGTAGATGTGGAAGAAGATGGGTCAAGAAGGTGCATGAAACACCCTTGCCGCTGGAGATACGATCCATTATCTAGGCCGAGTGCAAATGCTCAAATTAAACGAATCGTTTGAGATGAGGGAACAAATGTGTGGTTTTGGCATTCGAGAAAAGCAGAAAAAAAATATTTTTTTGAAATCGTTTAATACCTTTGGTTCAGTTTTTGAATTTGAAAATTTAAATATATTATATAATAAATATTATTATATACTCTTGGTTAAAAAATTATAACAAATTTTTTTGTATGTGGGTTATTCCATTTAATTCCTTCGAAGTCGATTACAGCCTAATTTTTGCAATTTTTCACACTTAACTATAACAATTATCAATTTTTTCGGGTATTTTTTGTCACATCAAGTTATTAAATTACTTTTTTTTACTCTGAAATTTGATTTGCAAACTTCAAGGGCGCAGAAAAATGTCACATTCATGAGCATTATAGAATTGAGCAAAAGCAACGTTTTTTTATGAAGTAATAGGCGAAAATTGCATTTTAAAAATATCTGAAATATAACCATTTTCAACACTTCCAAAGCCCCAGTAGAATTGCAAGTGCTCAATTATAAAAATTAAGAAAAAAAACTTCATAAGAATGATTTTTTATCAGACTTTTCAGAATTAGAATTTTTTTTATTTTTTGCTGTTGAAATATTAAAAATTGCAATTCGGAAGTTCTTTTTCATTTTCGGAGATTAACATCTTGCAAATAAGTTACGGAAAAAGTAAAATTAAATTTTTGGAAATTGAGTTAGAATTGAAATAAATTGAATATTTTGAAATTGACCTTGTACAGTTTTTTCTAGCGAACAATAATAAAAAATATAAAAAAATTGTTGTGTAATTTCGAATTTTTTCTAATATGTGCAAAAAATTTGCTTTTCTGAATGATTTATGCACACTTTTTGGAAAAATTTAAACATGTCGAACCTGAAATTTCTTTAGATTGAAACGTAGAAACATGCTATTATTTATATTTTTCCAAAATCGTGAAATTGACCCTTTTTGCTGTTGGAAAGTTCGAATTATTCAACTCATTCCAAAAAAGTGTGCATTTAATTCAATCCAAAAAACATGTTTTTGCAATTTTTGAACAAATTCAAAACTAAACAACATTTTTTTTTGGAATTCGTTATTACTGTATTTGCTAGAAAAGACTTTACATGCAAAAAATCTACCCTATTTTGCAAACCAATAGGAAATTTTTCTTGAATAATTTTAGCATTTTCACTTCGCCATACCCTTCAAATTCGTTTCGCTATTTTTGTAAACGAAACATCTTAAAGAAATGAAGGTCACTTCATGAATGGAACTAACATAAGAAAGCTGAAAGTGTTTTTCAGGTACAATTCGAATTCTTATACATCAGGGAGGAATGTAGTATTTTCAAAATTGCAAGTAATGCCTCCAAATTAGTCCTAAGGCAAAACATTTATCATCGATGACCCAATTGACCAGTGTAGTTGGCTGCTTTTAGCTCAATACGATGCAAGAAATAGGAGCTTAGAACCTTAGAAGAAGGGCTGAATTCGTTATACTGGCTTGCGTAAAGGGGACTGAATACTCCCCCAACAGCAAGAAAGCAGTTGGTGTTTCAGAATTCAAAATAATTTCTAGCTGTATTTATTTATTGGGCCATTTATCAGTATCAGACATATGTACTATTAACTTACTATTAGTATTTTTTTAGAAGATTACCTTTTTGTGATAGGAATGATATATGACGATGAAAAAATAATGTAGTCTATGTTTTACTTTGAGAATCAAATAAGGGAAATACATCAGTAGTGATCAGCCACTCAGGGTTAGGGTCGTATTTGAAAATGTTTAGTATAAAAAATGATCCTTAATCGCAAAATAATAAGTGATAATTTTTTTACGTTTTTAAGTTCTTTAATATTTTCTCTTACTTAATATTCTCAAGCGAAAATTAGAGAGAGAGAGAGGGATCCGCTACTTGAGGGTGGCCCAATATTGGCATATTGATTATACTAGTTTACAAAATGAAAAATTGTTTTTGCTCACCATATCTCACTATGATTTTCCCATGTATTTTGGCGCGCTAGAGATAAGAATCACACATTTACATTTTTTTTATGGAACCGTTTTCGAGATATGAATGTTCGAATTTTTTTCTTTAATTCTTCGACGTTTTTGAGTATATCTCGAGTTCTAATTGCCCGATTTCCCTAAACGAGCACTCACATTAAAGGAAAATGAATCCTGTACAACTTTTTATCCAAAAGTTTTCAGATCGGCACAGTAGTTCGGATGCTAGCGATTTTAAAGATTTGAACAAGTTGTATTGTTTGGCAAAACACGAGGTCGACAATTCACATATCGTCCTGGGAAGAATAGAAATCGCAGATATTATCCAACTTATTAAAATCGCTAGTGTCTGAACTACTGGGCCGATCTGAAAACTTTAAATTAGAAAGTTGTACATGATTCAGTTGCCTTCAATTTGAGTGCTATATATTTAAAATACATGGTAAAATCCTAGTAAGATAGCAGGAACAATTTTTAATTTCGTAAACTAGTGTTATCCTGAATTTTTAAAGAAAGAATTGAATTTATTTCATCAAACTCATCTATTTCACTACATCTGTATTTGTTTGTGCGATAGAATTTATGATGCAAGCATAGCTTAATGCTAAACAGAACATTGATCGTGACCTTGCAATCGTGATTAGAAATAGAAGCACCATGTATTGCATCCGATTTACTAACCATACTCATTTATGTCAGATAAATTTTCCGTTCAAGTGCTTTCATGAAATGGCAAAACCACAACTGCCACGGAAGCAGTTGTTCAAAAATACTTTGATTCTTAAAATAAATTTTGAATTTAAAGTTATTTTTAAACATAAGACTTTTGGGTATGCTTCTGAAAATGAGCCCATGAATTCTTTTTGAATCCTATAGTGAAAAGTCATGCGGCTTATTAGAAATTAAGTTATTAAAATTCTTTGAAAATTTTTTTTTTCCTAAATCTCGAGAAATACTGATTTCAGACAGTAATCTTCTACACAGAAGTTGCGGGTCCCACAAAAATACAAACCAACAAAAGTACCTATGCAAAACATTTCAAATTGCGACAAGAAGACGATTGAAAATGTGATTCATTGGAAGATCTCGAAACAAATTGCAAACGTAGAAAAATAATTTGAACCAGAAACTACAAAAATAAACAATTTCAAATATATGAACATTCAAAGCAAGATCTAAAACTGCAAGATTATACAAAATTAAGAAATTTAAAGTTAAAAGCATTTCGAAGTGTTGGAATATATTTTGAGACAATATATGTATCAAGTTGGTAATTTTGAAAATACAGTAAATTTGGAGGTAGTTCTACCAAAAATGAGGTTTCCAGAAATAAAGCTTTTTGGAAGAAATCCGAAAAATTTCCAAAATTTCCTGAAATTTATGGGAAAGTTGCTAAATTACCAGAAATTTTTAAGTATCTAAAAATTTCAAAAATTTTCTGAAATTTACGGAAATTTTCGGGGACTTTCGTTTATTTATCAGAAATTTATGGTAATTTATCAGTCATTCATGGAAACTTATCACTTCGAGTTTGTCCAATCACTATTCACCACTGCATATATGTTTTTTACCATGGTTTTGGAGTTGGTCACTTCCTGCACGCAATACATGCCTTGAAAAGCGAACATTTCGTGCATGCGTTACAAAAAAACATGATTTTTGATTTTTGATATGTGCCGGACTGAAAAACTTTCCACATGACATCAGTAAAAAATGCTCTCAAGAAAAAGAAAATCGGTTGATTTTTAGATTGTGCGAAAGGCGATTGTTTAAATAATGTCCTGGAAATGCGAAAAAGTTCGTCTTTATAAAATAATGTATAACTTCTTTAATTTTGAATATAATTCAATGATGAGATTCAACGAGATTGTCTGTGGTTCGATCTTGATTGACTCTGGATTGTTGGAGAATTGGAGAAAATTATTTTTTTTATTATAAACAATTGAAAACGGATTTTTTATAAACAAATACCCAAAAAAGTATCTGAGAGTCGTAACAAGACCTATGTGTTAAGGTCGATTGTTATGCTAGATGCAAGATTAGATCTTGTTTAAGGCCCGCCCTAACTATTTATTTATAATAAAGCCATTTTTTTATGAAAATACATTCCAATGGTTCACTAAATGCAGCATTTGTCACCCTATTGGGCACTTTTAGCTCTTAGAACTACTTGTGAACCTTTTTTCACATAATTCGAAGGATTGAGAAATCATTCGCAGAATTGTTACAATTTGCTTATAATTTATGTATCATTCGCTATTCCTCAATGAAAAAATTACCTTCAGCTCACTTACATTCGACCTCAAACATCATGAAACAATGTAAAATATGTCAGTTTATTATTTTTAGTTATAACAATAATAGGTGTTTTTTATGGATTTTCCGATGATTTTTTGCAACAAAAAGAATGGCAATCTTAATGAAGAAATTAATTTTACATTGAAACGATGGTTCGGAAATTCGGGAAAAATCTGTGATCTTGTCTGCATATAAAATATCATATGTGACAGATATTAATCAACAAATTTATTTGTCAGTCAATACTTTTATTATTTAAAAACTTCTTTCATAAACAAATTGTACTCGTTAGTTTCTTTCCATAAATAATAAAACTCGAAACAATGAATGTTCACTCAGTTCTCTTGATGAATATCAAATATCAGTCCACTCTGCAGACTTTTACGAAGCTTTTTTACTAGAATAATATCTCCCTTAATTAAAAATTTCATTTTTAGTGGGAAAAATTGTCCGAAATTAAAAAAAAAATTGACGCGCTTGTCCATGCTTTGCACGTATTTATTAATCATTTTATGATATTATTCAACTAGCATATTCTTAAAACGAAGAATTGATGGTTTTAAAATAATAATTTTAAAATAATAAAAAGTAATTTTTTAACGAGTGGAAGTGAGGTATGAGAGTGAAGAAGAATAAAAAATTATCGTAAAAGTCACATTCATGAACAGAACTGAGTGAAAATTTATTATTTCAAATTTTATTATTCATGGGGAGAAAATAATAAGTACGACTTTTTCATGAAAGGATTTTTGAATAATGAAAGTGGTGATTAACAAATTAATTTGTTGATCAATATCTGTGGCATATGATATTTTTTTTGTGCAGACGAGATCACAGATTTTTTCCGATTTTCAGAACCATTGGTTCGATTTAAAATTAATTTGTTAATCAAGATTGCCATTATTGTTGTAGCAAAAATTCATCCGAAAACGCATAAAAAAAACCTTTTTTCTTTCATAACTGAAAAGAATAAAATGACATATTTTAAATTGTTTCATGAGGTTCTTTTTGTCGAATGTAAGTGAGCTAAACGTAATTAGTTCATGAAGGAGCAGCGAATGATACATAAGTTATAAACAAATTGTGCAAATCATGTCTCAAATCCTTCAAATTATGGCTGCATTTAGTGAAGCATCGGGATGTATTTTTATAAAAAAATTACTTTATTATAAATCACTTATCGACAAAACTTATGACACATTTATAACCTAAGCACGTGTTAGCTATTATTTTGGCCATGCTTGCCCCACTGGTGAGGCCTCATTTATTTACGATATTTAAAATATTTGGGACTTGAATTAGATTCAACTATCACAATAAAATAATGTGATATTGTGTAATCTGTCAAAGTATAAAATTTTCATACTATAAGTATTGCCATTAATGTTGAATACTTTATATTTCTGCTAGCGAATCTTCAATTCTTTCGTTGTCAAAACTGTTTCTACATTTTTAAATAATAGCGATGTTATAAGCAAAGTCGCCTTTGCCCCACCGGTTGGCGATGTCCCTCCTTACCCTACCATCTGAGGCTACACAGACGCGTGGATATTTTAAAATCTGAGATAATACAATTTATTGCCTGAAGATTACAAGAATTTAACATCTAGAGATTATATTTGGTACCATCTTCATATATTTGAAAAATATTATAGATTATACGCGTTTATATACTTTTTTGTACGGTTTATTATTCTTTAATTCTATTATCCAGTTCGTATAATCCGTTTTTCTCAGTGTTTCTTTCACAATTCAAAAGCTAAAAACAGACTCGAAATTAAAAGGTTTAATGTGTATAAGAAACTTTTTATAAAAAAATAGCAGTCTATTTATAGGTTTCTATGTTTTTTTGGCTTTCGCCTCTTTAGTGGTTTCTGGTGTAGTCGATAACTTATTTTCGTATTTTTTATTTTTTATTGATTAAAATCATGTCAAAGAAAACTCGCTTTTTAAAAATAAACTTTTTCTGATTGTTATTCTGATATGCTTCCTACAAGAAATTCTAAAGTTTTAATGGAAAAAATTCCCTTGAATCATCCTTTTTATATGTTATATACGAAATTGAGCTAACTAGCTTTTTTAAATTAATATATCGACATAATTTGAAGAAAGCATATAAATCAATAAATTTGCGTAATTGTATTGTATTTAAACTGCCTTTCAAAATAAGAAGATTTCGAATAAACTCTTCTCTATCTACTTCTACTCTTATATTCAGAAATTCAGAAACACTTGTGAAATAAATGTTGTATGCATACCGAAGTAGCAGAGAATTCAATCGAACAAAAGTACAAGTAATTCAGAAGATTAACATAAACTTAGCAGTCAAAGCAGGCAGTTTTAACTAGGTTGAAAGTTTTCCTATTCAGTGTTCAATTCTAGTTGGTTAAAACTCATTAGGCATGATCGTTTCTCCCTTACATATTTTAAATGATAGAAACTTCTTGGAACATAATCTAAAAGTTTCATAATAATTGAATAATATGTCTTACATAAAATCTCAAATTGAATTTAATTAAAAATGGTTAAGTTTGAATGTAAAAAAATATTTTTAATGACAAATTAGGAAATATTCTTGATATGCAAAAATTCTTGAAAGGAGAAGGTAATTCAAAATTTATTTGGATGAAGAAAGGTTAAAGGAGCTTGAGAAGAAACATTGCGTGACTAATATCAGACAGGCTCATGTGAGATAGGTCGTCGAGTTCATGCACTCTTTTCGTTTAATTCATTCACTAAAAGAAATTAATATAAAAAACTTTCAAACATAACATGTGGGAAATATAAATGTGAATGAAAATTTGTTCAAATGGTTGAGAAAATAGAAGATAGTGATTTTATTTGAAAAGCAAGCATCTAAATACAGACTTAACACTCCATTCCCTATTCGACAGTTGAGCTACTTTTGTTAAAAATGTATTTAAATAGTTGAAGGTACATCTCGTTGGTTGGAAATTTAACTATTTCGTTGAAAAATAATTTTCTTTTTGTTGAAAATAATTTTTTACACTATAAGTTTAACTATTTCAGTATTGGTTAAAAATTCTACTATTTCGTTGAAGATTCAACTATTTTGTTGAACTTTTTTTTAACCTTATTTTTTAAACTGATAATTTATATTTTCATGATGAAAATTCAGCTCCTTTAATCGAAATCTTATCTTTCTTGGTTACAAATGCAGCTGATTCAAAATTCAACCACTTGGTTGAAAATTAAACTTCTGTGTTAAAAAGTAATTTTTGTTATTGAAGATTCATCATTTTAGTTGAACATTCAACTAATTAGTTGAAAATTCATCTATTTAGCTCAAAATTAATTTGGTTCATGGAAAATTCCTCCTTTTTGCCTAATTGTTCAACTATTTGGTTTTGAAATATACACTCAAAAAAAAGTTCTAGTTAAAGTTACTAGACGCGTCTGGTTGAAAAATTTCTCGTTATTTTAATCAGAAATTATGGTTAATATGACTATAAAATTCTAGTTAATTAACTCTGGTTGCTTTTTTCTGGTTAAAACTATTCTGGTTAATATTTCTGGTATCAGCAGTGTCGCGATCTTGTGCAGGTTTTCAGAAATCTGTCTTTTGTCTCATGTCGTGTTGTTGGATGTGTAAAGTGACGCTTTGTCGTAAATGCCCAATTCTCGAACAATCGCGATTTGTTAATTGTATTTTCAGTTGTATAAGTATAACTAATTATAGTTAACCGTGAATTTAGTTGTGTTATAAGAAAAACCTGCGCGTTATCTGTGTAAACACCTGTGGTACAGGGATACTTGAATACTTCCGAACCAGCAAGCATATATTTTTTGGGTGTCTTTGCGAAATATTCTAGAAAATATTAATATTGTAGACAATAAATAAGTAAAGTGAATGTTCGAGAATTTTGGTATTGACCAAGTGATCTAAGCGCATATTATGTAAAATCCCAAACAAAATAGTCTAAACGAATAGTTTCAGAAACAGAAATGCATCAACAATATGCTGCTCTCGCTTCGAGTGTTTTATCTATCGTCGTTTATTAATATATCCACACATATATTATGGAGAGACGAAATTTTAGCGAAGCGGAAAATAGTTTCTGCACTCTGTTATCGGAAAATTTTGTTCGATTATTCTCTTTGGGATGCAGTCCATGTAATTTCAGAGGGGGTTAGGAAGAGACCATGAAGGTAGCAAAGAATCGAAATTCGATGCTCGATAATTATCGATGGGTACCAGAATATCTGGTTGTGCTTACCAGAATATCTGGTTAAGTTTACCAGAATATCTGGTTATGTTGACCAGAACGTTATATTCCTAAGCTACCAGAAAACTGTCTAGTAAAGATTTCTGGTTAGCCTTACCAGAAATTCTGGTTGAATTTACCCGAATTTCTGGTAACATTGACCAGAAAATTGCCAACCAGAAACTTCTGATACTTTCAACCAGAATTTATAGTAAGGGCATATTTAACATTCTATTCTAGTTGAATTAACCAGAATTCTGGTTGCTTCAACCAGAATTTTTTTTGAGTGTACGTAATTAATTTTTGTTGTAGTTAAAAATTTAAGTCTTTGGTTGACATTTAAAATTTTTTGATTGAAAATTCAACTACTTCTTGGAAATTTGCACTCCTGTGTTTGAAATTCATTTTTTTATTGTTGAAAATTCATAATTTCAGTTGAAAATGCAACCACTTTGTTAAGAAAGCAAGTGTTTTTGGTTGAATTTAAATAGTTTTTTTTCTAAAAATTTAACTATTTAGTGGAAATTTCGTCTTTGCAGTTTGAAAATCCAACTACTTGGTTAAAAATTCATTTATTTTGTTGAAAATATGTCATTTCTGCTTGAATGTTTAACTATTTGGTTGCGATGATTACTAATTTTGGAATTTTTGAAAATTCAGTTTTTTTGTTTGAAAATACATCTTCGTAGGTAGAAAGTTCTGCTACGTTGTTACAAACTCCATTATTTTGTACGGAATTTTATTATTTTACTGAAAATTCAACTATTTTGTTAAAAAGTCATCTTTTTTGTTTCGAAAAATCAACTGCTTTGCCAAAAATTCGTCTTTTTGGATTGAAAATTCATCATTTTTCACATTGAAAAGTCCTTGGTTGAAAATTCAACTGTCTTGTAAAAACTTCGTCTTTTTAGTTTGAGGATTCAACTAATTGTTTAAAAACGCAACAATTTGTGGTTGAAGTTAATTCTTCTTTGTTTGAAAATTCGTCTTTGTAGGTGAAACGTTTAATTATTTTATTGTTAGTGCAACTGTTTGGTCTAAAATTAATATGTTTATTTGTGACAAATTAATTTCTTTTGATAAAAAATTAATCTTTTTGGTTGAAAATGAAATATATTTCGATTAAAAATCTTGAGCGTTTCATACTGAAATGAATATAGTACCTATACATAAATTTTCATTAAAAGAATTTATTCCCCTTTTTGCGTGAAAATATCCCTGTTCTTACTCTTTTGAGAGTATTTCGGGTTGTGAAGTCCGTTAAAATTTTACATATGTTTATTTAATTTGTGTTCTACTTTATGTGTTTATTAAATGAAATCGAAGAAGAAAATTTTGAAATAAAGTAGGAGTGGGGTATTCGTATTTGTGACGTCACCCTGGGGGTTCAGGCGTTGTGTGATGATCCCTCATGAAGAAGGGGAGGGGTGGAAAAAGTTGTCAAAATAACGTGACGTATTTTTAGAACAGCTTGGCACGTGTGTAGAATAAAAGACAAGGATCGTAAATCAATTAAGTCAATTAATTTCGAGATTATTTACAAATTTCGTAGACTAGACTTTTTTTAATTGACTGATTTAAAGTAAGATAAAAAAGGCATAAAAAACATAGACAGAAGTAAGATTTACGATCAATATACCGCCAAATACTTGATATACGTTTTTTGTCAGTTGCAAACTGCTGTACTTGAAAACATAATTATTGTATTCCATTCTAATTAAACTTGAATTATTAAAGAAGCAATTTATTTTCTCTTGCTGCATATTTTCTCCTACAATAATTTCGAATTTATTGTGATCCAAACTAGGATCCAAACATCCGTTTTCCGTTTAAGGTGAAGGCTACTATTATGGTGGTTTAGACGTCCATCAGAAGGGTTTGAGGATTCTACCCATTTTCACCCCATCGGAATCGAAGGCGAGTGCAAGAATTTTTCACGAGCATGGTGAGCAGTGATCGACCCTTCAGATTGAGCCTAACCTTTCATGAATCAAGCTTTCAGGGTGTTTTCACGACGCCATAACAATAAGGGGAACATTTGATTTGAATTTCAGTTCCATGAGTGTCTTTCCAGCTTTTTATTAAAAATGATCATTGATGAAAAAACAAACAAATTCAGGAAATGTCAAGATGCTTCCTTTTTTGTGAGAGATTCTCTGAATCAGAATCTATTTAAGGAATGGTGAATAAACGATCACAATGTAGATATGCAAAATGATTTTCAATTTTTTATCTTCATCCAATTTCACTCTTAGTATTCTTACGAAAGAAAGAATTAATTATAATAATTATTAAGATATTATAAGAATATATTTGTAGCAATTAAACTGGAATTATTTAATTTAACTGGCAATATTTTCAATGGAATAAATTTATCGTCTATGATTATAACACGCCCACGTTGTGCTTTAGGTGTTTGACTTCAAATGAAGACACGGTGACGCAAAAGTAAAGAACAGCAGACAAGGATGAATCATTAACCAGATTAACCCGAACATGGAAGTACATAGTCCCAGTTAACCCTCACTGACCCAAACTTATTTTAACGCAAGGCCCATTAGACATATTTTTATTCTTTTCTCTTTGATATGTTAATTTTACATGCAAAAATAATTTAATCGTTTCCACACGATGGCAAAGGCATTATAATTAAATTGGTAAAGGCTCGTTATCAGTCTGACAAACATTTTTTATCCAGGAAAGAGGAGAGCACACTTCAAATTATAATTTTTATACAAATTCGTGCCTAATTTAGAATATGGAATCAAATAATTTATTTTTTCCAATATAAAATAATTATAAAAATAAACGCAAAGATTAGAAAACTTAACATGTTTGGTTCAAATTCAAGTTCAAAATTGTGCAATATTGGAATTGAAGCCTCTTAATACTTAAAAGACTAAACATTCACTACATTAAAAATTGAATAGACTATAATATATATAATTTATGAAATTTCGAGAATGAGACAATTTCGAATTATTAGTGCTTGAAGTTCTAAAATTTTTAATTAAAGCATTAAAAATGGTCTGTTTTTTAAAATTTAAACTGTTCAAAAATTTTACTTTTTCTGATTGACAGCCTTAATACCTTATTAGTTGAGTGATTGAATTGTAAACATTCGAAATATATTAAACCATTTTAGATTGAAAATTCGCTTATAATTTAGAATCGCTCAAGCTTGTATTTTTTTTTCTTTTTGTTAAAGTAATTTATAAGACAAAAACAGAAATATAGCGGATGACTGGATTTACAAGATTAGAATCTTATTCTAGATTTGGTTCGCTTTGATTGAAATTCTATTTTCTTAGAGAATCTATATGCATATAAAATTGAATAGCCTGATTAAACGATTTTCAGTGCTTGTTTTTCTAATCCCCGAGTTATGATTGCGCTTTTTAGTTTGTAAAACTCGAAATAAAATTTTTCCAATTTTGATGGCTGCTGATTTCTAATTGTACAATTTTAAACGTTTTTAGTGTAAGCTTTGATTTTGTAGAGAACTGAATGCTCAAGATTGAAATTGATGAATAATTTGGAAAGATCAATCTTCAATTTAATTTGGCGATTCTTGTTTAATTACTTCAAATTGTTTATATTGTTTTGTTCTGAAGTTCTGAATTGGGTGGCCACTCTCAAAAATTATTTTCTAGTAAGTATTATTTCCGTAAACTGACCTAAAAAATATGAAACTTTAAAAAATAGGGTAAGAAAATGTTATTTTGTTTGCGAAATATATTGTGCTGTCAACCAATGGAATTGTATGGACAATCAAGAGAGTAGAGGTTCCTGCAACAGGGTGTTTACAATGTTCGAATGGAAGTGAATGGTGTTTTCTCTGGGTGTCGAATCCCTTTTCTCTCGTTTATCTCTTTCCGTTATTTTTACAAAGGATTGAAAGCTCCCGGAGAAGAAAGCTGGGTATCTCTTCCAAATTGTGGATAAGGAATCGATCGATTTCTTGTTTTTAAGTACTTTTCCTTCTCAGCCGCCATATTTTAGATGGAAAGTGTGTCGAAGAGGGTCAGCAGCGTGACAGATCCTTGAAACGAAAGCTTTTTGGATACTAATGGGCCCAGATGGAAGTTTTTATTAGTGGATATGGTTGGGATAATGCGCATGGATCTTCCCATTGGTTTATCAGCCAGTTTTATTGTTTGCCTGTGAACCGGGATATACGTATGGTGACTCTGTAAAGGTTTCCATCTACGGTAATTACTAGAGATATTGATAAGCGACCAGCAACGGAACTGTGTTGTGGGACAAGTATGTTGATTGAATAACCATATCATGCGACTTTTAGATTAACCATATATCTATCCCTTCTCCTAGGCCTCACTTCCATATTTTAGCACATCAATTTTTAAATCCCCGGTAGTGTGAAAAAGCTAGGATTGAACGAGTTAATTAAGTTTAAAAAAATCAATTCAATTTTTAACAAAATCGTTGAATTTTCAAACTAAAAAGATGCATTATCAATTAAATTATCGAATTTTCAAACATAAACGATTGAAAATAAATCAAAAACACTTGTATTTTCAACCAAATAGTTGAATTTTCAATCCAAAAAGTTTAATTTTTTAGAAAACAGTTGAATTTTCAACGCTAAAATTTAAATTTCCAAGTAAAAGTTCATTTGCCCCCATGAAGGAGTAATTTTCAATCAAGAAAGACGACTTCTCTAGCATAAAAGATAAACTTTTAATCCAAAAGGACGAATTTTTTAGAAATAAGTTGAATTCTCGACTAAAATCTATGACTCTAATGATATAAATACATTTTCAACAAAATAATAAATTTTTTTTAAAATAGTACAATTTTTCAATTACCACGATGCATTTTTAACCAAATAGCGGGATTTTGAAACAAAAAAGATAAATATTCAACCAAGAAAGATAAATTTTTTTTATCTTTGATGATGAACTTTCAATCCAAAAGGACGAACTGTTAACAAAATGTTAAATTGTCAAGCAAAAAATATGACTTCAACAGCCTAGTTAAATTTTCAACGAAATAATTTAAAAAATTTTAAACAGATCAACTTTCAACCTACCAAGATGCATTTCTAACCAAATGGTGCGATTTTCAAACAAAAAAAATTAAAATTCAATCAGAAACAATTGCATTTTCAACCCTAAAAGCTAGCTACAAAAGTAATTAATTTTTTTTAATAGTTGTATTCGCAACAAAATAATCGAATAAGCTGAATGTTTAACCTACAAAGATGAATTCTTAGCCAAGAAAATTAATTTTCTACAAAAAAAACGAGTTTTCAACAAAATGCATGAATTCTTGAACTAAAAAAGGTGAGTTTTTAACCAAAAATGGAATAGTTAAGTTTTAAGTTTAAAAAATTAATTTTCAACAAAAAAGACGCGAATTTTCAACCAACTAAATTCAACGAAGAAGAGGCATTTCTAAGAAAATAGATCAATCCTCGAGCAAACAGATGAATTTTCAACAAAAAAGATTAATTTTCAACTCAAAAAGACGAATTTCAACAAAATACATGCATTTTCTACCAAATGGAATGGCTAAATTGTCAGTTAAAAAGATTAGTTCTTACTAACAAAACAAAAAACAAAAAAACGAATTATGAATAAATGAGTTACATTTTTAACCAAATTTCAAACAAGTAATTAAATGCTTGACCAAAAAAGATAATTTTTCAACAAAATGGTTGCATTTTTAACAAAATAGCTAAATTTTTAACCAAATAGTAGAATTTTTAACTAAATTGACTTATTGGGTTTTATTGATTCAGTTCGTGTTTAATGTAACAATTAGAAAAAGGGAAAATTTCTATAATAGGAGGAAAAAAGAAGTCTTAAACATGCGGAAAAAGAGAGGAATAGGGGAATAGGTTATCTTAGTTCGTAACGTTACCCCCTCAAATTGGTATCGGTATTTAAACCACAATTTAAACGTAATTTAAAACATCATTTAAGCCATACACCTAGTGTTGTGTCTACTACGACATCGCAACAAGATGCTTCAAACATCACATTAAATTTAAAACATCTTTTGCTCATCAGGTACTTGACTTAGTTCGTGACTGATGATGAAAAATCGGGTTCATCCGAGAAAAAGTTTTAAAAAAACACAATGTTTCAATAACTGATGGTATAAACCGGGATAGTCCTGTGCAGAATATTCACTTTGGTACAAAAATCCGATTCAAAAAATATTTTCCACATTTTGGGCTATAACCATCTTAAGTCAGATAAACATTTTTTTTAAATATATAAATTGAAGACGAATTAATTTATGTACTCACCAAGCATTCGAATGACATTTCTCTGTGAGTTGCTCTTTCTGCCACTGTCGCAATGACTGAGACTCCCGACGATCGGTGTTCTCTTCACGGACGAGATCAACCTCGACTTCCGAAGCTTGATCCCTATGAGAATGTAGAGGACTGTGATGACCGTCATGGGCACGACAAATAGTAACATAGTTGATATCTCGAAAGCGTGTTCAAGCAACTTCCTTTTTACTGAACAACTGGTCATTTCGTCAACTATTGTACCATTTGCATTAAGATTGTGGACGATTCCATATTGAACGGCTTGAGGTATCGCCAAGAAGAGGGCCAGGATCCATATGCCGATAACGAATTTCACAGCTCGGGAGAGCTTGGACATCGTGTGCGAGATGAAGGGATGACAAATGGCCACGTATCTGCAAGAAGAATTGCTTGTGTTTGGAAACTTGAATCTTACTAAGATAAGCTGCCACTTGGCTCGACAGCGGACATCCTATAGTTCACACTGGAGAACGAATCGAGGAGCCTAAAAAATTATTATTTTGTTGGTCCCCTTTCTTTGCCCGTGGGAATGTTTTATTTGTGTGCTTTACGTAGGGCGCGCACAGTGGGACGAAAGGAAAAAACAATGTTCAAAATAACCTGTAGGTCACAATTCTTCATCGATTTTCAATTTTGTTTTCCAGAAATTCAGCATTAAATTATGAAAAAATCTGTTGAGTCTGATTTTTTAATTTTCGTTAGTTTAAATTTTTATAGAGCTGCAAATAGCGAAAAAATGTTAAGTTCTTTATTTTTTATTTTTAATTCTCTGTGAAAATTTTTCTCAGCGACACCAGGCCTCAGATTTCTATGCGCAAAGGCCAGTGGAAGAAAAAAATGGTTGACATGTCAAGTTATTTGTTATAAACAAATATTTGCAACAAATGGCCAGTATGATGGATTATGTTTTTGTGAAGTATATTTATGCATCGACATCGCTCGTTCAGAGCAACGAGATGAAATGTAATGATAAAAATGTGGTATCCGATATCCTTTGTCAACAAATAATATAAACAAATGCATTATTTGAACAGTTTTAGGTAGAAACAAATCGAATTTTCTTCCGATTGTCATTGAATCTCGTTGCCTGTTATGCACATTGATGTATTTTTTTCATCTGATATAATTTGTTGTATTTATCAACAATTATTATAAGCAAATGCATGTGTTGAACAGTTTTAGCCAGAAACGAACCGAATTTTCTTCTGATTGTCTTCGAATCTCATTGCACGTGATGCACATTGATGTATTTTGCAGGTAATGAAACTTGAAGACAATCAGAAGAAAATTCGGTACGTTTCTGTCTAAAACTGTTCAAATCCTGCATTTTTAAATAATAATTGATTATGAATTCAACAAATTATATCATATGACAAAAATATACATCAATGTGCATAACAGGCAATGAGATTCAAAGACAATCGGAATAAAATTCGGTTCGTTTTTGCCTAGAATTGTTCAAATCACGCATTTGTTTATATTGATTGTTGATAAATTGAACAAATGATAGCAGGTAACAAAATACATCAATGTGGATCACAGGCAATGAGATTTGAAGACAATCGGAAAAAAATTCGCTTTATTTCTGTCTAAAACTGTTCAAATCATGCATTTGTTCATATTATTTGTTGATAAAGTTAACACATGATATCAGATATCACATTTCACCTCGTTGCTCTAAGCGAGCGATTTCGGTGCATAAATATACTCCACAAAAAAATAATCCATCATACTGGCTACTTGTTGCAAATATTTGTTTATAACGAATAACTTGACATGACAACAAATTTTTTTCTCCACCGACCCTTGAGCATCAAACCTGAGGGCTGATGCCACTGAGAAAAATTTCCACAGAGAAATAAAGAGAATAATTAAAAACATCAACATTTTGTAAAATTGTTATACAATTTTAACAAACAAAAAATCAAAAGTTATGTTTAACTGACAGTCACGAAATGGAACGAAAGCTTTTGGCCCTGATAAGAATCAGTACACTATTTTAAAAATGTAAAAATGTCTGGTAATTCTCTAGAATAATTTCCGGATTATTATGACCATCACGAGTCACGATTACTGGTAGAATCTGAAACATTAGCTTACATGGGCAAAAATTTGTTGTTCAAGCAGAAAAATAATGAAAAATCAAATCAATAAGACTAAAATATATTTAAATAAAGTAATGTTAAGGTATAAACTGTTAACTTAATTATAAATTTCAAACGGCCGTAAGAGAGAGACGGAATTGAGGTGTGTTTCAAATTTCCCTTCCCCTGTTCCAGGCCCCTTTAGAATATAAAATGCAAACATGTATCTCGAAAATTAAAGAAAGACGCAATAGGGCGAAATGGAACTAGGATGTTAGGCTGAAAAGGGAGAAGGGTTGGTCTCCAAATCACCCCTCTCTCTTTCAAGAACCACCTAATATAAAATAACAAAAATTATATCAAAAATAAAAGAAGGGGAAATTGAATTCGTGTGGTGGGGCGGGACTGTTCGAATGGGTTTCTTCCCAATCTTTCATCTCCCTTTCCAACCACACTTTTGATTTCCTGCTTTGATTTTTCATCATATAGTAGAAAAATGGACATTTAAATAAAAACGAGATCGAAAATTCGGAAAAGCTGCGAATCTAGCCATAATTTTCGATCCGGTTTCCCAAATGATAAGTTTTCCATACTGTTACGCTTTAATTTTCCGAAAGTTTAGTTTTTCGGCTCTCCCTATTGTATGTACTCGTATTGAGTACAATTGAAGACATGAGGATGAAAACTGAATAAGGACCAATGTTTCGAAATTCTGCTCTTAACAGTTTCAAGTAATTCATGAAACTATTTATCAATAAATTTATTGGAGGTATGTAGTAATCATTTCTTTTTTTATTGGAAAAAATTAATGTTGAAATTATGAGAAAGACAACTGGATAAGAACCATTTGTGTTTTCCTCCCCTAAACATAAAAATTTAAAAACAAGTTTACACATTTCTTAAACATTGTAAGTGATGGCCACATACTTTTATAACTTTTGATTCAATTTTCCAGCATGTAGTATAGAAATAATCTTGTTTTTGGTCATTATCCAGTTGTCATTCTCACATTTTCATAAATTCTTAAACTTCAGTGCGAAAATTTTTTGAAATGTTTGCACATCAAAGAATGCGGATATTGAACGAGAAAGTCCTTATTGTATTTTCGTGATGTTGTGAAAAATACGCACCTTTAAAATTAATAACATGGGAAACTAGATAGGCCCCCCCTCCCATATTGGAAAAAATATTTTCTTAATGTTTTCACATTTTCAATGCATAGAATTCTTAGGAAATACAGCTTCCATAATTTGAACAAAATTTGATGTTTGAAAACCTATATATCAGGTAGACATTTTTTTTTCATCCTGTGAAACTAAATTTTTGATCCTTATCCAGCTGTCATTCTGGTGTATCCAATTTAAGGCGAAGAATTGAAACTAATCGTAAGTTTAGATATTTGAAAAAATAATAAATAGTATTTTTTATGGAATAGAATATTGGTCTACATTTCATTTGATTTTTTTTTCTGATTTAGGATATCTTTTATCGTGTGACAATTGCGTTTTCTTACTTTTTAAGGGCAAGAAGAGTAAAATGTTATGGGTTGGATTATATATAAAGATCATTCATATTATCCTTAACAGAAGCTGCACGTCAAATTTCTTACCATTTCAGGAATCAGGAGAGCCAATTGATAAATTTAGTTATGAAGCAATCTTAATAGAAGTGAGAGGCGAGGCCTTATGAAGCGAAAAAGTGAATTCAAAAGGCTATTATAGAACCAAAATTTAGGAAAAACTGTGATTTGACTTTTGCGATTTCGGGTAATTTGGCGGTAGCAAATAATTCAAACTAGCACATAACCTGAATCGTGATGAGCACGCTGGTTTTTGTGTGTTTTGTACACTAATATTGTTAATTATAAATAAGTGTTCGATAATTCAGTCTGATACCCCCTAGCCTTCAAGATTATGTTTTGATTTATAAGATTTATCAGAATCTGGAAAGATATATAAATAATTCTACTCGTATAATTTTTTAATATTCTCCGACGTTTCCAACTTAACTGATGTTCCGTCCTCGTGACATCTGGAAGATGGATCGTGTTACACAGAAATACCTCTGAATGGTGAATGACAAGCGTTCAACGGATACAAAATATGTTTGTTAGTTGTGAAAACACTATTCATTACACTTTCAATTTTATTTATTTTCTATTTGACTTTTGTATCAAAAAAGAATGTTGTTTTCAAATAGAGAATAATGATATACGCGGGGGGAAAAATATAAGCTCTCTATCGATACCGCAGCAGATTAGATACTTCACTCACTGACAGAAACATAACTAATTGTAAAATAAAATGTTTGAACAAAATATTTATTACATATATTAAAACAGCTTCACGTTTATGACATAGGTATTCCGTCAGATTAAAGTCCCTCTAGGTGAAGTCTAGCAGAGCTTCCTCATCACTTTTTTTCGTGATAAAAATTGATCAAAGTACACATATTCTTCGAATTTCGATACAACAAATTAAGTTTATTTTCTTCTATTTTCATAACGAAAAAAAAGTAGTATGGGAGGCTCTGCCAGACTTTACCTAGAGGGATTTAACGTTAGATCCGTCAGATTGCTCACGTAAAGAAAGAGTTTTTATAAAACACAATTTCGGACATTTTTAGAATGCCAATTTTCCACATTTGTTATCAAGGAAATATTGTTGGTTACACGATGCCTTCACATCGATTAAGTTTTCATAAGTTAAACAAAAATTTCAGTTGGACAGTCGACGTTTTTTTTCGTGTAAACATGCATAGGTATATCTGTATGCTTTTCTAGATATCTTGATGCGAAAAAAGGGCAGAACTGCATCTGTTTTAGATATACATGCAATTTGGAGGCATGTTCAGCATATGCTGAAAAAAGGAGATAAAATTAAATGGATGAAATACGAGATGAGGAGTTGGTTTTTGCAGTTTCGATAAAAATTATCAAGTGTATAATGATGCATTAAATTAGTGCTATAAATCTATAATGCAAATGGAATTTCTCTGAAAATTTGAATAAATCAGGATTGTAAAAAACCATACATAAGTTTTAAATAAAAGCGTTCCTTGAAAAATCCATGCAGACGTAATTGATCGTGGTCTTCTTATCAACAAAACGTATTTCAGTTGCAGTTAAAAGTAAAAGTAGGAAATCTTGGACGAAATGCTTTAGGTTCGAAGCACAAAGCTGGTTCTCATCTTTATTTATCTGAAAGATGCTTTCATTTACTGATCCCATTTCTCTCCTTCTCCCGGAGTTACTGATAACAAATGGCATTCTCAGTAGTGGTTATATATTTTTTTTATATTCACCGTCACGACCTAGTTCTAATTGCAAGTTCATAGTCTAGTCTAGCCAAAGTAAACAAGGCTGTATTCTGGTTGTCATCTGAATTTCGAATTCTCAGATGCTTATTGTTTAAAAAAAACTTTAGATAAAGAACTTGAGCCTCCTCAGTCCACCGCAGTCTTGAATTGAAAATGAGAAATAGCAACATCAGCTGCACGCCAAAAGTACGAAATTCTTAATTTATTATGCTATGAAATAATGAATGCTATTTATTTGAACTACCAGAAAAAACATGTTGAATGCAAAGCACTCGAGACCATCTTTACTGCTTTAAAAACAAAAGGTATTTAAAGTAGGATAAGAAAAATTAAAAATATATTAGGTCTTCTGAATATGTAATTTATCGTTTTTCTTCATTGTAAAAAGATAGGGTAGCAGAATACTTTCATTAAACGAATTTCAAAGGCTAATTTAGAGATTCGAGTTGTTTTAAACCGAATTACCGCTATTTTTTATTTTAAGAAATTTCAACCAATTTTTTCAACAGAATTAAACATTTAACATTGAAACATTAAATTATAAATTAAAATAACTATATTTCAAAACTTTAATTTTGAGACCACAAACAAGATTGATTTAAAATGGTTTGATTATTTTTAAAAGCCGTGTCTATTATCATTTTTTTCTCATTTTTTTCATATATCCTCATGAATGAATGAATTACAAGATTTTATGAATCTGTTAATTATTTTTTAATTATTCAATCAATTTTGTTTCCATAGAATATCACAAATTGAGAATATTTTTGAATGCCATGATTGACATGACGGTCTATTTAGTAGACCTGGAAAGTGTATATTTTAATTTCAATTTTTTTTATTGTTTAAATCCAAATTTTTAACAGAATGAGCAAGAAAATCGTACTTCCTTGCCAGTTTCTTAACATGTTCAGAAATTTAGCCTGAATCTTACTTTTGTCAATTTACTTTTTATTGTTCCAATCATTTTTATTTGTTTAAAAAATTGATTATCTTATAATATCGCGAATAAATGTTTTTTTCTTAATGAATTGGCCTAATTTATGAATGTAAATAGTTATTTTTTCTCATTTTGATTGTATATTTATTGTTTAAACAATTGATAATTATTGGAATGCAACTTTTGACAGGAAAAAGCTAGAGAAACGTTTCCTTTTTGCTATTTTTTTATAAGTTCCATTGCTTTCTTCTAACACGTTGATTTTTTAATCCACAACTAATTGTTAAAACAAATTTTGAATAAATTAGAGCAATCAAAAATAATGAATACGTTAAAAAATAGATGTGCACATTTATCAATCAGGGCCATAGTATTCAGAAAATAACTTAACTTTGCGCTATTATATCATAATAATCTTTTTAAACAAATGAAAATTATTTCAACAATTAGCGGTAGTTTCAAAATCTGAGAATTAGGTGCAAGTAATGGAATTTATTAAAAAAGGCAAGAAGAAAAAGTTTATCTAGCTTTTTCCGGTAGAAAATTGCATTTAAAAAATTACAGATTGTTTCAACAATATATAGACAATTAAAAAGAAAAAATTATAATTTAAATTTAAATTATAAAATTGTTCAAGTGAACAAAAATTGTTTAATCAATTAAAAATTAGTTACCAAATACATACAATCTTCAAATTGATTTATTCATGGGGATCTATAAAAATCGAGAAAAAGGCAATAATTAAGGGAATTATCCGCAAAATCTTATTTTATTTGCATGGGGTAGTTTTTGGGATACCATGAACAGGTCTCAGGGAGGGGGGTGGGGGGGGGGGGGTAAATATGAAAATTTATTATGGATTCGTATTCCATGAAGAGTTTTCATGAGAGCTCTTCACAAAAATGTTTTCCTTTTAGGAAACTTTAGGGATATACATATATTTTTCTCCTGAAAACCCCAAAGATTTAGGTGTAAATTTTGATGCTCTTTTAGAAATAGTAATTTCAACAAAGAGGGTTGACTTTATTTTTAGTATTTTTTAAAGAAAATATCATTAAGAAACAATTGTTAATTTGTTCCAAATCGCCAGAAGAGTGTCAAATAATTTGCAGTGAAATTCTACTGTTTAAGATTAAGAGAGTTGTTTGTGCGTAAAAAACAGAAGAAATGAAACTTATTGTTTTGTGGCAATATCAAAGAGAATTTTATTTAGTCTGTACATTTTATTTCACTTCACAACTCCGAATTTTTAACAATAATTTCAATTTCTATTTGACAAAAAGTAAAAAAGGATGTAGAATTCGTTGGTCTTTTCAATTGGGAGTGGATAGATTTACTGTTTTATTTTTGTAAAGTCTTTGGCAATTGAAGGTTTTAGCGAAAAAAATTTTTGGAAATTATTTCGAAAATCTTCAGTGCTAACATAGAAAAATTCTTACTTCGTTCTTTACATATTTCAAAATTGAATGAGACAGTTCCGAAAAAATTCGTAATTGGAAAAAAAGTTATAGTATAACTATCTGCCTACATATCCATTGAAAAACCCGTATTCAAGAGAACAAATTAAGGGCAAATTGGTTAAAAAAATTTTTAACACTTATCTGTACTAAAAACAATTCTTATTTTGGGTCCAAAAACTGTCTTAACTCCTAAATATCCTACATTTAATAAAAATTAATGCATACCAAAAATTGGAAGAAAGGGCAGAATTTTTCCTAAGTGTGAGCAAACAGACATTTTTTATGTATATTCAGGGGAGATATGTCGACTCGAAAATAGCAAGGTTTTCATTCTCTTGAAACTGGGAACCAACTTTCTAAATTTGAATGAGAGAGAATTCCATCACCAGTTAAAATCAGGCGAAATTTCAAGAAAAGTCTACGTCATGGTGTAAGAATGATTTTTCATTTGAATATATCATTCTAGAGTGAAAATAAAGGGACACGTATTTCACAGTTCGACCATAGGATTTGTCGTTAGTTTTTACAATCATTTCAGGATAATCTGCGAATTGAAAGAGCAAGAATTCCTACGCTCGTTCGAAAAGTACTGCATTTTGAAAAAAAAGTGCTGTCATGATTTTGAGAATTTGCAGGTAATCTTCTATTGATTGGAACGAATAGAAAAAAGTTTAGATGAAATTGTCAAATACATGTTCCTTTATTTTTAACATAGAATGAAAATACCAAATCTTTCTGACACTTTGAGCTGGATCTCGCGATCTGATTTTCAATGGAATTGGTCAGAGGAGAAAATATTTGTTTCTCGATATGTTCCTGGAAAATTGTAAACAGGATATTTATTGGACTAACCTTTCGACTGTGAAGGCTGTGATAGTGAGAACAGTAGCATTAGCGGAAATCTCAGCAGCGAAGCTCTGAACCACACAAAAAATTTCTCCAAAAGGATAGGGGTAGTGATTCCAAATAAAGTACGTTTCCGGTGGCAGACCAGAGGTCAGTAGCAACAAGTCCGAAATGGCGAGACTGAAGAGGTAGTAATTGGTTGCGGTGTGCATGGACCTGTTTCTCGAGATTACCACACACGTCGACACATTTCCAATGAGGCCCATGAAGAAGATGGCTATGTAGATGATCGTAATTGGTAGCACGATATATATCGAGTCCCTACGTGCTTCTTCTTCATTACCCGCGCTTTTCAAAAATTCTGGCCCTGAACTCAAATTATTCAATTCTAGAGTAGCCGAACTCGTGAAAGTGTCATTCATCATGACCATTATGAGTGAGAAATGTATCTTCAGCCTCTAATACCACTTAAATTATCTTCCATTAAGATCCAACTCTATAATCAAATTCCAGTACCACTACCACTCAATAATATTTCTAAATGTAAGACTGACTGTAATGGAAACCAATTTAAAAATGTTCTTGTAATGATGCTCATGCTTGATGAATTTTCTTCCAAATTTACGTCCATGTGATGAATCGGCATCAATCGGAATCAGTAGAATGAATTTCACACTTGCCCTTGATTCAATTAGTAGCGTTTAACTGAAAGGAATTGGATGAACACGTGCAGGGAATTCCGAACATAAACGCATCGATTAAAGAGAAGTGTTTATCGGCGTCAATGTTTCGTACCTATTAACCAGCACCTTGATGAATAAAAAGTACACTTTCACGTTTCACGGAAATCAAACACCTCGAGGCTGGTGCACTTTTTTCTAAAATTTGCACACTGATACTACAGCTTCACTTTCATTCAGAGGAATCTCGAATCCGAGAACACAACCGAGTAATTGCGGCTAGACACATGCAGATCCGCTGGCGTTTGTAAACATTGTGGTCGAGGAAGGGAAAACTGAGAGAGGTTTATTAGCGTCGCCCTACTCTTTTCGACTCTATTAATAAAGTTTATTTCAAGAGATCACTTTTTTTCACTAGAGCATGGGTAATTCAAAAACCAGTGGTTCCTGCCTAGTGATTTCTGCTCACAAAAAGGTTCTTCTTAGTTTAAAAGCGCAGTCAATATTTTTTCTTTTTTTTTAATTTGTTGAATCTTCTTCTTCTCAATTGTTCCTTTTTTGGAAAAGACAACGTGGGTCCGATTATGCGAAACCGTTGACTCAAGAATGAGAAATGAAGATTCGAGCCTCCAATTCAGGAAAGGATCCTCGGTCTCTCGGTCAGCTTCACTGGAAGCGATGCAAGGCGTGAATTCGAAAGAGGCTCAGCATCCCAGAAGATAGGTCCAGCATCTCCCACTTTTTTCACTTCTCGTTCGTCGCGTGCCACCTTTCCGGCTTCTGCTTAAATGTCGCGATTGGCATTCCTGCAAGAAAGAGGGAGAGAATGAGTTTTGGAAATGTCGAGCAATCCGAGAGAGTCTGCAGAGAGCAATCGGGAGGATGAGTTCAAGGAAAAGGCAAGATCGTTCCTCGAACTGGAGTCTGGCGCCAGGGTTCGTTTTAGATTTTGGCATTTGCGGATTAACATATGTACTGTCGAGTCATACAGAGAATGTTTTAAGTTTCCGGTTTGATGTTATTTGGATGTCTCCAACTGGCTAAAATGGGAAAACTTATTGCGATCTTTTTGATCATTGGACAAAACTCTGAAAATTTGAACTCTTTCTTTGTTGGAAACTTAAAATTTCTCATGCTTTTGAAGATGAGTAGAGATTTTTTGATAACACTCAGGAAAATATACATTAGCAGTGATCAACAAAAGAGGATGTTCGAATTGCAACTTCAATTTTCGATTTTTGTGTTACTTTGGAGTTATAAATCAGTTCAAAAAAATAATTATTATGCATACTTAAGGAGATATTTGAGAAGAAATTGTTATGGAGAAGCATTTATCATAATCCCTTCTCAAAAAAAGCAAGTTTACATATTTGTTTGTTGATTACATTTTTCCTTGCATATCTCCTTAGACATGCACAATTATAAAAAAACTTATGATAAAAATACTATTTTTTATGAGCCGCATATTTTATATTTTATATGATTTTGCATTATGATATTACCTTCTTCGACAAAAACTAATTTTCCTGTAGAAAGACAAATTCCGATTTATTTCTTCTTCCAAGCCGTTTATTTTTAACACAAAAGACTCGCAAATTTAAGTTGAGATTCGGACTTTCATTTTTTCAACACACCTAATGTGAATAATATTTCTGAAAAGTCATAAGAAGTATTATAATATTTCGCAAAATTTTATTGTGAGGTATTATCTTAATAATTTTACGAATTTTCACAAGAGTTCGTAAAATTAAATTTGAAAATTCCTATTTATTTTTAGGACATACTAGGCCTGACTTGCGAAAAATAAATCGAGAAATAAATATTCATCACACATTTTTTTCGCAAGCGTACAACCCATACATGAGCCAATTTAGAAGGTCTGAAATTTGGACCAAATCAATTATTAAATGATGGGAAAACCCCATAAGTGTTGTACTTTTTTCCTGTGAGGGGAAATGAGGGGAAGTAGAGGAGGGAGAAGTAGTGGAACTTGGGGAAGTAGAGGGTGAATAAATTATAGGGGACGTGATGGAAGGGGTGGAGAATTATGCGATTGGGTGTAGGGAAGGGAAAATATGGGAGGGGGAAATTTGAACGACTTAATAAACGTCTTAATAGGTTATGAAAACCTTTTTTTCTGCGCACGCGGCGCCTAATTTGACTAATTTTTTTTTTCTTTAATATAGTGAATATCCATAATTTTCGGACCCATGCACATAGAACAGAAGCAAGAAAAATGTTAATCTTCTTTTTCTTAAAATTTTTTCGACCAGTCTAGACGACTAGACTAAAATATTGTCGTGCATTTGGAATTTGTGCCTAATCCCTTTCATATAAACTTGGTATCATCGTTCGGCTTTCGCGTGCGTCTCAATCGTTTTTCACGTTATGACAGTAACGATTTTTGATTTCATTAGGACTGAATTTGCGAAAAGTAGATTTAAATATTTAATGAAGAGGAACGGAACAAAACGTATTGAAAAATAAAAGACATGCATAGCTTCCGTAGATTATATAGATTGTAAATCACTTTGCCGCAAAAAAATATATAATCTTTTGCGGAATGACATTCAAGTATTTTTAACAAAGTGTTAAATTAACCTGCTAAAGTAAATTCGACTAATTCCAACCTCAGTATTTATAAGTTCATATTAAATTGAAAATACTAAATTCAAATTAAATGTGTATTACGTAATACACATTTTATCCCTTTTTAAGCCCTTTACTAAAGGATTGAGATATTTTTACTTTCTGTTCAATCTGCCATCAAATCTAGAAAAGCAGATCACAAAGGGTAATGGTGTATTAGTAAATAGTGCAAATTCCAATAAACTTGAAAAATGATGAATTAGCAATTTCAAAAATTGTGAAAACCGTTTTGTTTCACGGATATTTTTTTACAGAAAAATTGGAAAATAATCAAATAATAATGGAAGTATATCGATATTTAAGTTTTTATAACGCTGTAACAATCTTTAATTGTAATTACTAAACTTTTATATAATGCAGACTTTACAGACCAAAAGTCCCTCCAAACGAAGAAAATGGGTTGATTTGTCACGAAAATAGGGGAATAAATTCATTCAGATAAAATTACTGTAGGTATCACATTAAATTTCTTATAGAACGCTTTAAATTCCTACATTTCAAATAGAAATATATTGTAGTTTCAACGAAATAGTTGAATTTTCAACCAAAAAAATTCATTTTCTAACAAAAGTGAGGAACTTACAAGAAAAGCCTTGAGTTTTCAAGCTAAAATGTCGAATAATTTAGAAGACAGCTGAATTTTAAACCCAAAAAATTATCTTTCAAGACAAAAGTTAATTTTTAACCAAAAAAGATAAGTTTTCAATCATATAGTTGAATTTTCAAGTAGAAGAGACGAATTTTAGCAAGATATTTAAATTTTTAACCAAGCAGTTGAATTTTCAGCCTACAAAATGAATTTTCAACCAAGTGCTAAAATAATAAAACAAAAAATATTAAACTTTAATAAAAAACAGTTGCATATTCGAACAAATAGTTGATTCTTCGAGTAAAAAAAAACGAATTTTTTAGTAAGCAGTTGAGTTTTCGATCCAAAAAGTTTGAATTTTAACAAAAATTTTATTCTAAACCAAGAAGGTGAATTTTTGACCAACAAAGATGACCTTTTTGCCAAAAAACATAAATTTGTGATCCTAAAAGACGAACGTCGAGACGAATATTTCATTTAAAGAGACGAATTTTCAACGAAATAATTAAATTTTCAAAAAAATAGTCATTAACCAAAAATTATTTTATTTCCAACTAAAGAATTAAATTCTCAAGCAAAAAAAGGCGCATTTTTGTAGAAGACAGTTGCACTGCAACGAAAATAATTCATTTTCTACCAAGAAAGATAAATTTTCGATCAAAAAAGATAAAGTGTCTATCATTAAAAAAAACTAATTTTGTATACAGAAATATTAATACTCAACATAACTTAAATTTGCGACCGATTTGCCCCCTCTCGCCCAAAAACTGTTACGTAATTTATAGATGGCCCCTAAGTGGGGAGTATCAACTGGATTTTATGGTAAATGCTAATTTTGCTTGAAACGATCATTATAAGACTTAAAAAGGATTTTTCTATTCAAAATTAAAGAATTTAGTATTCGAAAGCCACTGCTACTCTACCTGAGTCAGGTCAATGTGATTTAAATTTACGACACTAAGCAACCCCTTATTCTTTTCATCGCTATTTAGTACAGTCAAGCTACTTTAAAATATTAAAATAACGAATTCTTAAAAAATACGACCTCCAAGTTCTTATTTCTTACCCCTTGTCACTTATTTCGTTATGTAAATTAATGTGAAAGAAGGGTGCCGAATAAAGAATGTTAAGTTGTGTGTGGATGAGAAGAAAGGATTTCATAATTTTTCCTATGAGGAAGTAAACGCATTTTTATGTATAATAAAAATAGTGTAAGTTCAAGACTAAAGAAGAAAATAATTTCTTATCGGATAAAATCTTCCAATTCTTGGCTGAAACGTTTGTTACACCATTTTTGGCCTAAATCTTTACAATTAGATAATTACCATATAAAATGATAAGTGTTATAAAAAGCCGAAATTTCGAGAAATTCCTCATTGTGCAATTTCAAAGTCGATTTCAAGTTAAGCTGTTTAGAACTCAGTCATCCAAAATTGAGAAATGTAGCGGTAAAAATATTAAAATCAAACTTTTAATTCATTCAATTTAGAAAAAAATTTAACAATTTTTAAACTTCTGCAAGTTTGTACATTTTAAGGCTTTTAAGAATACATTTTTATATATCGACTGTCCCGAAGCACAAGTCACTAACAAAGTTTTCCGTGTACAGAGTGTATCAACTATATTTTACTTCGCTAGAGTGTCACATCTCTATGTATTTTTAAATGGAGATACGACATGCTAGTCAAGCATAATGGTTTTCGAAAAAGATGGTTAGTGACTTATTCTTCGGGAAAGTCGATATAGTAAAAGGAAATTGTAAGACATAAGTGGCCTACTTTCAACTAAGTTGTTTACTTTTCAATAAAAAATATGCATTTCCTGACAAAATATAATAGTTGATATTTCAACCAAAAAAAGATTTAAATTTTGAATTTAAAACAGTTAAATGCAACTAGAATAGATTAATTTGAAACAAAATAGTTGAATCGTAAACCAGAACGGATTCATTTGTAATCAAAGGCTTGCATTTTTAACCAAAGAAGATAACATTTGTACCGAAAGGGATGAATGTTCAACCACAAAGATTTTTCGTTCAAGAGGGGAAGAAATTGATTATCAAATTGTTGAATTTTCTACATAATAATCCAATTTTTAACCCACCAAGATGAATTTTCAAAAAAATGTTTGAGTTTTTGAGCCAAAAAGACGAGTTTGGTACAAAACAGTTGAATTTTTATCTCGAAAATATGAATTTTCAAGAAAAAGTTAATTTTCAACCAAGTCGTTTAATCCTAAACAAAGACGACAATTTCCAACAAAAAATGAAATTTAAAATTAAATGCATAAGCTTTCAACTAAATAGTTGATGTAAAAAAAAACGATCCATTTTGCACAAAAAATGGAAGAGTCAAATTTTTATTTACAAAAAGTAATTTTTAAGCAAAAAAAAAAAGAATTTTTAACCAAATATTTAAATCATAAGCCAATAAAATGATTTTTTAACTAAGTAGTTCAACTTTTAGCTAAGTAGTTGATTTTTCAACCTACGAAGATGAATTTTCAACAAAATAGATGAATTAAAAAAAATCGATTACACTGTTGCATCCACAACAAACTAGTTTAACTTTCAAGCGAAAAGTATAAACCTTCAACTAAATAGTTTAATTTTTAACAAAATAATGGAAACATCAACAACAAACAATGCATTTTTAACAAAATAAGTTCAATTTTCAACTATGTACTTTAATTTTCAATCAAAAAATATTTATTCTCCGCCAAAATATAAGATTTTAATTACGAATATAAAATAGTTATATGCAACTAAGAGAGAAGAATTTTAAACAAAAAAGCTAAATCGTCAACCAGATCAAATTAATTTTTAATCAAGCCCTAGCATTTTTAACCGAAAAAGATAAAATTTCTACCAAAAGAGATGAATTTTCAACTAAGAAATTTTTATCATTCAAAAGAGAAGGAAATGTCAATCAAGCTGTTGAATTTTCTACAAAATAGAAGGAAAATTTCGAAACAAAACGATACATTTTCAAGAAAACGGTTGAATTATCAAACTAGAAAGACTTATTTTCTACACAGCAGTTGAATTTTTAACCTGAAAATATGAATTTTCAACAAAAAAGTTAATTTTCAAACAAATAGTTCAATTTTAAACAAAGATGCCTATTTTCCGCCAAAAATAGAATTATTAAATGTTCAGCTCAAAAAAGTTATTTTCAATCCTTAAAAACCAATTTACAATAAAATGCATAAATTTTCGACCAAATAGTTAAATTTTTCAATAAAAACGATCTTTTTCTAACCAAGATGGAATAGTTAAATTTTTAGTTAAAAAAAGTAATTTCCAATAAAACAAAAGAATTTTCAACAAAATAGTTAAATTAGAAACCAATAAAATAAATTGTTAACATAGTGGTTGAACTTTCAACCAAGTAGTTGAGTTTTCAACCAAAAAAGATGATTTCTCATCGGAACGATCATTTTTCAACAAAAATGGATTAGCTAAATTTTCAGATGAGAAAATTAATTTCTATCTGAATGAGGGAGATGAATTCTGAACCGAAAATATAATAGTAGACTTTTTAATTTAAAAGAATTTACTTTTTGACGAAAAATAGTTAATTTTCGTACTGGGATATATTCATTCAGTTCGCATTCAAGCGAAAGAGCGGAAAAAGGGAAAGTTTTTTGAAAACAGGGAAAAAGGTGAATTCTTTTAAAATGGGGTAAAAAAGAGAATAGGGGAAAGAGAGTGAAGTCTGTATTCAAAAGCTTCACTTGTAAAATAAAACCACTAATTTTAATTTTTAGAAGCATTTCGAAAAATTGATATTCACATTTATATTTTCCTTGTGTGATGCCACAGTCTGTGTTAACTTCGTCCCTCTACATTACAAATCGTCACAAAGCAACCCTTCCCTCCTCCAGCAGTGTGACGTACTTTTTGAACGGCCCCTCATGTATATTTTAAATGTTAAGTATTATACCAAAATGCCAAAATCTCTCTACTGAGGGAACTCTCAGTTACTTGATATTAAATCTCACATGGACCAGTAATCTACAAATGTTTACATCTTTTTTAAAATTATTTTACCCTAGTCGACAACACTACCATCACATACTAGTTAAGTATCATAAACAAATTTTTGTATCACAAGCGTTGATCCACTGTCTGGAGATGAAATCGTAAGATGTGATTCAGTGGTGAATAGCCAGTAAAAAGGGTATGTTTATCCCTGCAGGCATTAAGCCTGGTCGTTAAAGAATCAGATGTCTATGATTACTTCCAGAGCATACCACGGTGCAATGTGGATCAACTGCTATCAAATGAACATGATGGCATGCATGTCCAAAAAAAAAGATAATAGGTATCAGGACACGTGCTTGCCAACCAATTTCAGGAAAGCTACATAAAAACCGCCAAATTTTTCGGCAGAGACTCAATTTTCCCTTAATCAAGTTGCTAGATAGTAGCTGATATGTCCTCTCTGGTCTGTAACTTGAGGTAATTTGAGGTTCTTCAAGAAATCCTTAATAATCGTCTCCACAAGATCAAAGATTAACATCTATTGTAAGAGGTCAACGAACTATTATTGGAAGATATCGCTACATTGGCTGATGAGCACAATATTTTGTCGAAAACTTAGGTTTCCGATAATGAAACGTACGAACTTTGGTTTGGACATAAAAACTTTTTTCTCAATTTCTTTACTCAGAATTGTCTCCGATTCCTGATTCCTTTATCACATGGAGCTTGTCTAATTTTTTAATTCGTTAACCCTCCCGATCCTCACGTTTCTCGGTCGAAAGGACGAGTTATAGATGATTCCTTCGAAAAGTGGGTGTGAGGTTCAGAAGTTGATCCTCATTTAGTTAATTCCCTGCCCCCCTTTCAACTTGTTCATGGAATGTGACTAAAGTTTACTTGTCTTTACGAGATTTATAAGTGATTTACTTGAAAAAGTAGAATTTATAAGTTGTATGGAATAAAACTTATGAAGAGGTTTTAAATTACGAAAAATTAAATGAGTAGGAAGCACATTTGATACGGAGAGGATATTTTGACGTTTTTTGAAACATTCTCGAACACTATAGAATTGATTGATAGGAATTGAATGTTACTACACAAATTTTTTTTCTCTTGACTAATAGTTTAAATATACCTACCTAATTCAAAGTCACAAAAGATTTTAATAATTTACTTACCTACGGTACATTGAATGTTTCAAAACTAGCCATCCAAAATTGTACATTTTCCAAATGCTTACACTTTATCACAAAGAATGTACGCTTCTACAAAACTAAAAGTTTGAAAGTTAAATACGCAATTGAAATTCAGTCAAATTCCAATCTAAATTCAATATTTCACGTTCGAGGTTACAAACTGAAAATTTTTTGAATTTTTCTACTCCTAGTCTTAGACATTTCTTAAGAATGTTCACTAGGTTGACAATGAAAAACATAAATATTTTGTTTTAACTAGGGCCAAGCCTCCAAATGTTTACTTTCAGTAAATAAATGAACATGCGCTTTTTGTTTTTCAAAATAAAAAATTCTAACTAATCTCTTACGAAAAACTTATTTTTAGAACTAGCTCAAGGCTTAGAAAAGGATAGAATTGATGTTTAAAGCTTGCACCATTTTTTGTTTGAACAAAGAAAAATTGAGGTGCCGCGCCGGATGCAAACAGGGATATAAAATTATTTTGCTGGAGTGGGGAGGCCCATGAGCACTTGAGAATAAAGCTTCGAATTAAAAATTTTTGAATACGTATTCACACTAAAAATTTAATTATGCATCTTTTTTTCTCAATAAAAAGTAATAGGTTCTTTAGTTTCCGAATCATTCACGAAAAACTGTTTTTTTCTCTGATTAAAATATTTCGCCTTTTTTTCACTTTAACTCGCGACAAAGTATTTTAGAGTAAAATTCATAAGAAATATGCATTGCCATCTTCTGTGACCTATGACATAAGCTAAAGTTCGAAAGGTTCGTTGGAAAAAGTATTTTGAGCAAGCAAAAACTGTTAGTATGAAAGTTGGTCAGGATCTTAATTTTCCGGCGCGATCGATTGTCTCCCGCAAGTAGGGCTGCGCTCCGCCCGGAAATCCACCGTTGCCGTAGAGATTTTTTAATTCAAATAAAATAAAATGTGGAGCATCATGGTTTATACTAATTCTTTTCTTTTCATTCTGATTAAAATATTCAAACGTTGCCACCTCTAGAGACATGAGCTTCATAAACGTTTCAAAAAGATTTCCTTTCTTCTATCACGCGTGTCCTCTAACTCGACTCAATTTGTGAACATACCTGTATACACTTTCAAATTTTTTCAACGGAAATAAGTGGTTGCAATATTACATTATATTTTCTTTTTTTTAGTTTTATCTGAATATGTATTAGGAAAGCTGTCTCGTTTTTGTAGCCGGAGCCTCAATTAAGAGATAATTCTCGTTAAAACAAGAAAAATTATAGGATAATTTTTTTCATGGACTACAATTTTAAGAGGTGATATTATTAAAATATTTCAATTCACGATTGGTAGAAAACCTAACCTTCAAAGCATTTTTATATTCTAAAGTACCACTCTTCAAAATTATACCTTTTTGACAAAAAGTTATCCCCCATTTAATCTTTTTTTTGTAACAAATTTTGGCCTCCCCTCAAGCCTCAGAAAAGGAAAAATCGGATTTCAGATTATGAAAAATGATTCTTATGAAAAAAGAAAAATTACGGGGTATTTTTTATTTTGTAATGATACTTTTTCTTTTCTCTACTTTAAATAATTAATTTAAGATGTCTTAGGAACAATACATTGTAAATATTATTATTTAATTCTGTTTGTGATCGATTTTAGTGAAAGTAAAAAAAATTAGATAATTTTGCTTGATTGCCTGAATAATTGTAGACTTTTCTGCATTTGGATATTTCTTTCGCTCTTCTTCTACTACTTGTAGTAGAAACTACAAACTTCAAGCAGTCCCCACCATGGGGCACTCTGGCCAATCACAGGCATCGTAGAGAATACATATATAAGAACAACATAACCTGAAACCTCAGTTTCAGGTCAGCCCTGAAGATGTGAACTGCAATGTTCACGAAACGTCGGCAACATTCATAGTTTCGCACACGATTGAAACCCGAAAAATCTTTAAATTTTAAATTCTAAATTTAATTTTATTATAATGAATCATCGTGAAAGTATCAAATCTATTATTAAAGAACTCTACGGGGAGAGTTTCCTTACTAAAACTAACACTTTTAGTAAGCTCAGGTCTTCTCAAGCTAAACTACTAACATCTTTAGCTTTCTTAAAACGGTGTAGGGACAATAACATCGTCCCAAAATTCTTACAGTTGAAAAACCATTTGGGAACATCTAAATCCAAATCAATTCTACATAAAACAAGTTTGCTTCTCTTAAAAGAAAGGATACAACATACCAAATTTGACTTGCATACTACCTCCAATAAACTATTAAAACTTCATCTTTTTCTATCAAACACTCTCAGATTTGACATTTGGTCCACATTGGACCGCATATCATTTGACCAATCCCAACGGATTAAAGATTTTTGCACTGAGAAACAAAAAATAAAATTTGACAAATTACTTCCAGTAAAGCACGCACCATTAACTAATACAGTAAAAAACATCTCTAACCATCATCTCAGCAATGAAATGATTTCAGCCTTATCTAAAGGACATAATTTTGCAGTCGCTCCCTCCAAAATCCCAAAAGAAGAAATCATCAGCAATTTGGAATCCACAATATACACCCTTCCACCCGAAAAAGCAAATGACATACGACGTAGGACAGCCAACATTTTACGCGAAGCCCAACTCCCTTCCTCAAACTTAACAAAACAAGAAAAAACAGCTATTAAAGAACTCAATCAGAATAAAGACATCATAATATTACCCGCAGACAAAGGCAACACAACAGTAATAATGAATAAAGAAGACTATAACAACAAAATCATGGACCTTCTTACTGACGATACATATAAAAAGCTTAAAAAAGACCCCACAAAAACAATAACCAGAAAAACAAAAAGCCTCCTAAAAGACTCAAATCTTGACGACGATACAATATCTAAATTAAACCCTACTAATCCTATCTCTCCAAAACTTTACGGACTCCCAAAAATTCACAAAAACAACATCCCACTCAGGCCGATCGTCAGCGCAATAAACTCTCCAACTTACAACCTAGCACGCTTTCTCGCCAAAAAACTTAAGCCTTTCACAGGAAACTCTATCACACACATCCAAAACTCTTTTGACTTCATCAGAAAAATACAACAGATTCACATTCAACCCCAAGACATCCTAGTAAGTTTCGACGTAGTATCTCTCTTTACAAAAGTACCAATCTCTGATACAATCGATATTATTAAATCCTTTGCAAACTTCCCCTCCAATCTCACACCTTTAATAGAACACTGTCTTACTAATACCTATTTCTCTTTCAATAACCAATTCTACGAACAAACCTCAGGAGCAGCAATGGGATCTCCAATCTCACCTGTAATAGCTAACATTTTTATGGAAAATTTAGAAACTAAAATCTTTAACAAATCCAAGCTTAAACCGGAATTCTGGTGCCGTTACGTTGACGACACTTTTGTCATCTGGAGACACGGACTAGACGAACTAAACAAATTTTTCGATTTCATCAATCAAATACACCCTAATATCAAGTTCACTATGGAAATTGAACAAAACGGAAAATTACCTTTCTTGGACGTACTAGTTTATAAAAGATCTGATAACACATTAGGACATGAAGTTTACAGAAAACCCACGCATACAAACAGATACCTGCATGCCTCCTCCCACCACCACCCATCTCAAAAGCAATCGGTCATCAATTCCCTTGTATACAGAGCTGTCTCCATAACAGATAAAGATAACTTACAAAAGGAATTACAAAATGTTAAACAAATCCTAATACAAAACGATTACACAAACAAACAAATTAATAAAGCAATAAGAAAATACACTCAAGAAAACAAGTCAACACAACCTAATAAAGAAAGAGAGAGGAAAACAACCACCACCCTACCCTACATTCAAGGTATCACGGAACAAATAGGAAGAATTCTCAACAAACACAACATCCAAACTATATTTAAACCACCTGCAAAAATAGGACAACTTTTAAACAACCCTAAAGATAAAAAGGAACCTTTCAGTGATCCGGGAGTATATCAAATCCCTTGTTCTTGTGGTAAAGTCTATATTGGAGAAACCGGGAGGGCGGTAAGTCAACGTGTAAAAGAACATGAGAGTAAAGTTAGGCTAAAACATTTCACACAATCAGCAGTAGCTGAGCATCATATCGAAACAGGACATAGTATCTTATTTGACAAAACAACCGTCATCGCTAAAACGTCTAATAAATTCCCAAGAAAACATAGAGAAGCAATCGAAATCTTGAAACACCCTAATAACATCAATAGAGACAATGGATATAATACCAATCCGATTTGGCTTTCCGTTCTCCCGGGTTTTTTAAAAAAGACTTAATTGGCCAATCAAGTTCAAGCAGTCCCCACCATGGGGCACTCTGGCCAATCACAGGCATCGTAGAGAATACATATATAAGAACAACATAACCTGAAACCTCAGTTTCAGGTCAGCCCTGAAGATGTGAACTGCAATGTTCACGAAACGTCGGCAACATTCATAGTTTCGCACACGATTGAAACCCGAAAAATCTTTAAATTTTAAATTCTAAATTTAATTTTATTATAATGAATCATCGTGAAAGTATCAAATCTATTACTCTTTGATGCGCAAACTGTGGGGCACTTTTGCAGTGCTTAATTTTTTTTCATACCAATTTTTAATTTATATTTCTGCGCATTCAGATGCAAAAGAGTGTTATGAAAAGAGTGTACAAAAAAGTCGTGAATTTAAGCATATTCTAAATACTAGACCTTCTAAAATTAAAAATTGCTGCAAAAAGTTGCTCTACATTTTTCTTTCTCAAGGCTCGAGAGAAGGAAAAAAATAATTGTATAAAAAAAAAAGAATAAATGGGGGATTCCATTTTCGAAAAATCATGAATTTACGTATTTCAAAAATCTCATTTCGTAAAATTGTATCTGTTGGAAAAAATTATAACGTACTTTTTTCAATAATTGTACGTGCTTCAAACGCTAATCTATTTTGGTCCAATAAGAGTAGCATTTTTTATCTTTTAATATTCTCATCCCTGAGAATTAATCTGCTTTAAAAATAAATTAATACTCATTTTTTCTTTTTTCCATCCACAATTTTGTTGAGGTTTTATTAATAAAAATGTTTCGAGGGATGGATTATAATTTTTTAGTTCAAAAAACAAAGAACATATATGTTCATTTATTTGCTAAAAGTAAACATTTAAAGGGCTTGTCAAGAATGCGGTCAATGATGGGCTATCTTAGTTTGAGATATTTTTATGATATCCTCATTTCATTATTTTTTCTGTATAAGAGGCAATTACACCGACGATTCCTCAAATAAATTCATAAATACTAAAGAATTACAAGATGATATACAAAATGTTAATTACTATATAATGTAAAAAATATAATCAACTAAATATAGTTGTAAAGAATTTTTTCGAAGAATAAAATTGGCTGCTGATAATTAGGGTTGTATAAGTATTGCAGCTGTTATCTATAATTGTAGCTAAAATAAAATAATCCAAATAACGTACCTTGAATAATTTCAACCTAATCAATATCTTTCTAGAGGAAGTTTATAGGTTCTCTTTCAAAATGCGGCGCAGTTAGCAATCTATTTGCGTCAATTGTATGAATCATTATAAAAGTTTAATAAGTTCTGGGATTAAATGTACGTAGAGTACATTCTTAATAACATTTCTTCGAAATTAAACTTATAAGTTTCAATTTTTCAGTATTCTAAACAACCAGGTTTTAAATTTAAAAATAAAAAAATGAATGAAAAAATGCGTGTCTGAAGTTCACTTAAGCTGATCCAGATTGAAGTTAATTTTTCTTTTATGATTGCCTGTCCCCATGTGAGTCACAAATAATTACCTTCAAATAAAGAAACTATAATTACGTTTAATGGTCGAATAGTCTCCTTTATTGATAAATGACTATATAGTTATCACATATGACTTTAATTTGAAGAAATCAATTTGTTATATTTATATTTTTCGTCCTTCGGATCAATTTCCGCCTAAGGATATTATGATCTTACAATGATTAGTTTTTCTTCCAGTCGGCAGCACTTTTTTCCGTGATCGTTTCTGAAGACCGCATTTTTTGAGATTTCAATCTTAGAGCTGTAGTATTAAAAAATGGAATTTCGTTCCAGTCATAAACATATATCCCAAAGTGAATCTACATGGGGGTTTCGAAATACTGTAGGTATTCTGACATCAGAGCTTATATGTGTGGAATGTGCCCATATAATATGGACAGGTTGACACTGACATATATACTACCGGCTTTAATCCACAATACATATGTGACCTTTATTTGGCTCCATGATTGGACCTCATGCTGAAAACCGGCGCCGAAACGGCAAAATTAAAAAATTGATTACTTCTGTCAGACGATCGAAGTACAAAGTTGTCACGTATGCCCTTCAGTTTTCTTTAATTGGGACAAATACAGTCTTTAAAATCAGAGATAACATTTCCGGGAATTACAAATGATATCACTCAGAAAAATGCTCATTTGAATCAATCAAATTATTTCTTTGATAGAGAGTCAAACAAATATTTGTTTCATTCCAAGAAGACTCATTGCATTCAAATACACCATTGTTCAATACAAATTTTATTCGAATCAAAAAAATTCTAGCTTTGATATAGAGTCGAACAAATATTTGTTTGATTCAAGCTAACATTTTTGCACATTATTATTTAAAAAAAGTCATTTGCAAAGTGAACTTCCAATTAATTTTTTGGCTCGTAACGTATTTTAATTTAGGAATAAAACCAGATTTTTCAATTTACTGATAATTATCCGATTTAACAAATTTGACATTTTCACAAACTTTGTACAACACAAACTTTCGTAGAGATATTCAATTTGTTAATCAAGAATCCTTCTGATTCTTTGTTTTATAAATCAAAATCAAAATAAAATATTTTAAACTCTATTTTAATCATATAAGTAATATGTATTTTCATTAATATTTGCTTTTTAAGAAACCGATCGATAAATTGCGGTTTATGTGGCATGTGCATAAACGTGATATTTTTGAGCACGAGATGACAAGAATCATTCGAATCAAAAACAGTTTACGCATACGTCCTATATAATATTTTTTCATAAATGGAATCAGAATTCGAGTTTGACCTGTAACTTTGGCAAACTCGTTTTTCTCTCTGCAAAATCTTCATTTTCAAACCAATCTTTCTGTCTAAGAAACGTTTTCCGATGTGGACGAGTACAATTCTTTTCTTTCATAATAGGTATATGAACTGATTTGAAACCTCATGAAGTTTTAACTCGAGCAAAAAATAAATTACTTGTTTAAATACTGAAAAAATTGTAAGTGATATGCAAAAAATTTGTTTGGATTATTCCAAATAATCTAGAGAATTGTTGGGTAATTTGAAATAAGTGTAGCGTTCTTCATGGTTAATATTATGCTGCATACTGTTGAAGCACTAAATAATGAAAATTAAATTACGTTATTCAAATTAATGTGCGAGATTAAAGCTATTCTAATTCCAACTTGGCATACCAATCCCGAGGAAATGTATCCTATTTAGAGGAGTTTGTTATCAGAAAGCACAGAAATGTTTCCCAAAATGAATGGAGAAAAATTGAGGATTAGCATATTCAATTTCGCTTCAAGATGACGAGATATATATTATATATTTCCTGCATGGATACAAAAATATTTGTGGCAAATCATTCGATTTGGAAGAGTTTTTTTTTTGGTTACAAGAGCTAGTATAAATTTTTTGTAGGTTATTAATAAAATTATTTATAATATCAGCAAATCGATACTATAATTACTAATTTATTTGATGCGACGAGAAACGCCAATTGATCTATTTAGCAAGTGTCTATGCCCCTTGCCCAATTGAACAAGTAATGTTATATGGATTAATGAAAAAAAATAATTGCCAGGAGACAAACTAATTGACCTATAGTGATATCAATTACTATTAAATATTATTGATGACATATATCTGTCGTAACCACTTAGTGTAATTAGACGTTTCATGAAAAGTCTAGACATTTGAAGTGTGTTCCAAAACAGAGCATTGTCCGCCACTTGCCATAAGGATCATTTTGTACGTATATTCACATATTAGATGACCCTTATGACAAGTGACGCTTAGTACACTGTAGTAGAGCTCGCTTCATTTCGTGAAGCGCTAACCAATTGTGCCATAATCGATAATTGCACTATCTGCCTAGGATTTCTATTGCTGTTTCACGAAGTGCTCAGTTATCTTATGAGACAGTTATTATAATCGGGTAATTACTCCGAGTTTGACTCCGAGTTTCAAAAAACCATAGTGCACAATAGGGTAGTCCAACATTTCACTTGATAAATTCTTTGACCTCAACCCCTAAATTCCTTTGAAACAAAAAAAAAAATTTTCTTCTGAAAAAATGGATATTTATAGAAGGTCCATACCCCATGAAGTTTAACACTTATTTGCCATACGAGAAAAAGACATTATTGTACATTTTTTTCACAGAATCGTCAATATTAAGTAGATCGAGTTATCCTCTAAACCTTCTTTCAACAATTATCCATAGAATACATATAAAAAATTACTTTTTAAATAGGGTCCCCAAGAAAACCCCATAAGTGAAAAATGGGATTTTTTACGAGTTTTTGGCGTTGATTATTATTTTTTCACGGTTTCTTTTAGTGGAAATTGATTCTAATACATAAAATATTACTTTATACTAATAATAAGATGTTTAAAAAAATTGTTGAGACAATTTATTATTGTTCGTAAAAATTTTCCCCTAGAATAAGGGTGTAAAGTCGCGGTTTTTTCGTGAATTTTCGAACCTCTTTTCAACTGAGATAATAATTAATCAAAGCCAACAAAAATAATTGTTTTTAACTATCTTCTCTTAGAATAACGCTATAAAGTTGCAGATTTGTACGAAAATGTTCAACTTTTGTCAACTTTTCAGTTATAGTAAGATAATAATTAATGCTGCTCAATAAATAATGTATTTGTACAAATTGTTATTTTTTATAACTATCTTGTCTTAGAGTAATGCTAGAAACTTGTGGGTTTTTCTGAAATTTTAAACTTTTCTTTGGTTTTATAGTTATGAACAACTAAGATATCAACTCGATATGCTGAATATTGACGATTCTGTAGAATGTCTACCAAAACATCTTTTTTCATGTGGGAAATACATGTTAAACTGATGGGGTTTGCGCCACCTCTAAATATCAATTTTTTCAAAACAAAAAAATATGTATTTTTTTATTTGAAGAAATTTAGGGGGATGAGAGTATGAAAATTCAATAACAAAAATATCCAATATGTTTTTGGATCGCCCTAGTGCACAAGCACAGCGTTTATGAAAATTGATCTTGCTCGAAGTGTACGCTACGAATGCCTCGATAATCCAATATACCGTGCACATATGTGTTACAAAATCTAAACTATCAGAACTAGAAAATACTTTTTTTTTAGTTTTGCAGGGAATTTTATATACTTTATTTAGACTCGATGATGCTTTTTATAAAATGCACCAAAAATTAGCAACTTAAAAAAATAGACTTTCTACTGTTTTAAACAAATGTAAAAAGGTGTATCGCTTGGCCTTGAAGACTTGTGACCTTCTTTGGATGCCAGATTAAGAAAGTTTTAGATCGAGCTTTTTTCAAACAAAAATTGACAGAAATTATCCTTGAAAATTTAAGCTATAGACATGATTTCGGGATCCTAATTTTTTAAACTAAGTACAAGTAAAAAATTGCGTAAATCGTATAGTTTCAATTTTTCAAGTATTTAGAACCCTCTCTCCTTCTAAACTGAAAGAAGTTAATTTTGGGCACTTGTGTCAAGCAATATTTTATGAAAATGGTTTACTTTCCTGAAATATCTTATATCAGACCTCACTTTTGTTTTATCTTCAAAGTCCAAATTCAATTTCAATTTTCTTCCCTTACCAATTTTATTCTTTCCGAGTCAGACACTTTTAACGCGAGACTTTTCAGATAAAAAGTGTAATGAAGTGTGTATGCGTGAAATTTTGCGCCATTCCGTGAGCCATATAAGGATGGAAATACAAAATTTGACATTATATAGTTTTAGACTGTTTTGAAAAAAAAGTATTTCACAACATAAAACCTTTTTCCCCACTTCATATTGATCACAATAAGTGTTGAACTTTAAGATATTTGTTATTTTGGAATAATAATTATATATTCTTTTGAAGCCCTCATATATATGAATTCAGACTAATTTTTGTTTTTATATTTACGATATAATGAATTAAAAAGTTAATTTAAGGTTATTTAAAATTTTTGTTGAATTCAAAAATAATGGTAATATCAATTATTTTCATTCTTAGAACTAACGTCACTCAATGAAAATAAATTTTTTGTTGCCGCATAACAATGTTATAAAAAAATATCATTTTGTACAATTTCACGTGGGAATAAGCTATCAGTCGATTGTTGTGCGGTAAAAATACAAGTTTTTCATTGATATTTTTTTCATGAACTCGCCCCCAAAATATGCTTCTTCTAATAATAAACCAGTGTTACTGGAAGAGACCGAATTACTGTACGATTTCTCACGGGCTTCTAAATCGGTTATTTTGGTCGAACAAAAAAAAAACTTTACGTGTAATTTTAAATTTTGATATTTTGAAATTTACTCGAGGATCTTAAATTTTTATTTAATTCAAGTGGGAAAATTTAACTCTTGAATCAGAACATTAATGAAAATCTGTTTTGTTATCGGATGACATAAAAACATGGGGATATTTATAAAGTAGATAATACGCTGTAATTATCATAAGAAACAATAGAAAAATTTGCTTTCGAATTTTTCAATTAAATCTGAAGTTATACTAAAAATAGATTGCAATAAATGTAGAAAAATATGGTAAGAGATACATTACCGGATGACATTTATTCATATTCAATCAAATTTATTTTGATACATTTGGAGGTTTATCCGATAATCTATGTTTATTTTCTTAAATCATAAAATTAATGAAAAACTGTTTTGTTACCGGATGACATGAAAACACGGGGACATTCAGAAAGTATAGATGATACACTGTAGTTATCATGAGAAACATTACAAAATTTGTTTTCTAATATTTTGTTATTAATTATTTTATCGAATTATTCAATCGAATTCATTTTGATACCGATTTGAGTGAAAATAATTTGGATATAGAGTATTGTGGAAGAAACAGACTTAGTGAAACTCTGTTATTAAAAGGAATTATTATTTACGAACGGGGTTCCCGGTAAAATGAGAAGTGATAGTACACCTGTTGCATGCAAAATATTCTTTTCCGTGGCACTTAAATTGCTTTTTAACCAATCGATGCTTATCGATACAAGTTTATCACTAATTATTTTCTGCGAAATGAACCTTCGATAAAAACAGCGATTCCGACTCACCGCGATCGGAGAGAGCCTTCACTTGAAATTTCTGCTTTCGAGACAGACAGGTGGTACCGAATTGGTTCCCGGAATTGAAATCGTTACGTGCACGCGGATTCAATTTTTATTTTTCGTGAAAAATATAGAAAAATCGATGAAATAATAGACGTTACTGAACGGACCGTGCACCGGAGAAGTCGGAATCGTTTTGACCTGAGCGATATTTGGATCCAGTCTTGAAACAAGCGCGTGTCGAAGAAGGAAGCGGCGGGGGTGGAAGTTCCGCGCCCGCGCGGGCATTTCATCGTAAGTTTATTTCTCTACTAGGGTGGATGTGAATTTTCCCCTTTCAATGAAAAAAAAAAATAAATTTAGGGATGCTTGTATCTACGAACTCATTCACCGAATTCATTCATAAAATTCGATGTATGTCCACCTATTTGGTTTTTAAAAGTAGACGGATGAAAAAATGGTATATACATATTATATACATTAGGGTAATTCATTTTATGAAGCAAAAAAAAAGATGGTGAAATCTAAAACGCACAGTAGCCTCAGTAGTATGTACCTATTTAGTCAAAAACTGTTTTAAACAAAAAAACGAAAACTCAGATATAATTTAGAGTTCTCCTACTTTAGTTTTGTTTGTTTTCTCAATGTCGCTCGAAAATGCATGCATTAAGCTTTTATACATATATAATTATCCATATCCACATTACAACAATTGGACATCATTTAATGCAAAAAATTTCAACTAATATTTCACACAAAAAAATTTCATCTTATACGTGTTTCACATTTTTCTATAAGAATTTAACATACGGTGTTCCAATTACAAAGTGCAATGCATAAATGGGAAGAGTCACTTATTACAGAAACATGTGAAACAATTAAGAAAAAATTATAATTTTCCTTAGAAATAATTTGAAAAAATTTCATTAAATTGTTTAGAATGATGAAAATGTAAAAGGGGATAATTTCTTCTCTAGAAAAATTTAAAACATGTATTTTCAAGGCACTGGAACAATAAAAAACTCAAAACTCAAATAGGAGACCTCTAAATCGTTTCCGATTTTGAACTTCAAAAAAAAACTAAAAAGCTACAACTTAGGCTGGGGTTCGTGCTCTCTTAAAATGAACCAGTGAAAAATTACTGATTTCCGATGCAATCTCACTGTTTGAAACAGCCAGAAGTGTGTCACGGACAATCAGTGAGAATTCACTGATTCATTCAGTGGAGTTCTGGCATTGGTTTAATCAGTGAGGTTCGCTGGTTTCTCAGTACCAGTAGTCATCTGGTCGTACGCCTTGTCGTTCTGTCAGCAGTTTAGGTATGACACCATTCATCAATATTGTGGTAACAGTTGTAGAATTCTCTTTTAAAAACCGCACTTACTCTCAAAACAATAAATGAAGGCCGGGCTGCAATATAATGGGAAATAATATGTTGCGCCTAATTGTGGGAAGGCCCGTGGTTATGTCCACGTGTCACGTTGCTCGAAGTCAAGCCCAAGTGGCTAGGGGCATCCCTCTATCAAGCGAAAGATGTGATATCCCCCGATAATTGCAGCCAAGTGCAAAGTATTCATAAAACAAACACTGCAGTTAAGGCATAGGCTTTGGACCCACTCCGTCGGCTTGCGGGTTCGATTCCCGCCTCGCACTCTGGAAGAGCCTCGGTGGCCCATGCGGTGAACACTTGCCTAGCAAGGGAGTTGTTCATCTCCGGAGAGTCGTGGGACCGGTACCTCTAGAGAAAAAGGTTCTCTAAGTACTTAAGGCTGTTGCTCTTGGTGGTTCGGAACCCACCTTAAACTGTAGGTCCCCCTCCCACCACCAAGTAAGTGTGTGGGGGCTGTGTAAAGGAATAGGGAAGAGATACAAGAACAATGTAAACCCTTCGGGGACACATTAGAAGCTTCCATTCCAATAAGGTTTGTTTCCTCTCGAGAAATGCCAAGACCTGACTGGCGACGCGCGCGTACCAGACGACTGGAGGTGCATGTCTGGCCCGCGTAGAGCGTTATATAACTGGTTCAATCTAACATTTGACGTCACTGGTAGAATCGGTAGCGTTATTTTAGTTGAATCACTTACTGGTTCATTCAGTCAAAGTATAAAAATCACTGCTTCACCAGTGATAATTCAAAACAATGATTCAACCAGTGACAATTTCACTGGTTCAGTTTGAGAGTGTGTGTTCAGACTGGACAAGCAGTTTTATTAATCACTTTAATAAACACATATGGATCACTTTCATATGAGACTTTCACTTTTGTATGAGTAGCATTTTTACGAAGGATTTATGACTGATTTGTTGCACAGATGTTAGAGAACCATTTTCGATGTACAATAATGATATTAAAGTCAAATAATATCCAGCGATTTTTCTGTTGAGGTAGTTCTCATGCCAAAATCAAATCGCTAAAAAAATAGGTTCTCTATGATTTTAGGAATCAAAATAATGTTAATGATAATATAATTTTAAATAACAAACATTACCTTTAAAGAAAAAATTCTAAAATTTGCAGGAGATATTTTTTTGACAATATTCTTTGCAAATTAATTTTTTCGTTCTAACATTCTTATCAACTAAAAAAATTATAAAACTTTAATGAATGATGGCTTATTTTTTCGGGGAAAATATTCTATATAGCTCTGCTGTGAGTTGTCAAGAATGTTTTCCTGGAAAAAGACATGATTTATTAAAACTGCAACCATTTTCAAAGAATTGCTAAAAAGTGACAGGAGGAAAAAATTCAATTACGAAAACTATTGTTAAAATAATTATTTTTGTAAGTTTTAAACTTCATACAGAACATTTTTTCAGAAACCTCATTTTTGGCACAACAACTACCTTAAAAGACTTTTTATCAGGCGGGACACGTCTGTGGAGTTTGGTCAAGCGCAGGAGTAATATTATAAAAAGAACAAAATATTCTCTTGCAACCTTTTTCTTCGAAGTTTAATTTATTTATTTTCCCCAAACAATTTTCGAACTACTCACTTAAATATTAATCAATGTCCATACAATTTATTACACAATTACACAACAATGCTTTATTATCTTTTTTTCTTCAAGATATTCAAAGAAGTAACGAAATCTAGATGAAATATATGTTTCAGCATAAATAGGAGTTAAAAAATATCACTCAATTAATTTTAATGCCAATATTGCTATAAAAAAGTGTGAAGCAACTGTTTAACGGACACTTCTGAGATCAAACCGCAATCAATATAATTATGCACATCATTTAAATATTTTTAATCAACTCGTGGGAGAAAATGATGCCAATCAAGGATAGAAAAAAGGCAAAATACATGTGGTGCAAATAATTCAGATTCCAAATATTGAAGGCAATGGGGCACTACTGTTTATTTCAAATTACAAATATATTTTTTCTTGCCCTTCACATGAAATCAATTCGAATTCAATAAAAAAAAATGTATCCCAAAAACTTTATAGGACATAACTGTTACAAGTTTTATAGACAAGCATATATGATGCTTCAACTTCGGATTGATGAAAACGACACGAGAGTAATGAATTTTTCACTAATCTTTGAGATTATCTAAAATATGTCCACTGATTGAAATTTTATTTTTCAAATTTCAATTTAAAAATGAGGATTAGTTGTAAAATTTGTTTGACAATATTTTAGGTTTCTAACGAAGCACTTATTTTTCTATGGTTCACAGCATTTTGTGTTTCTTTATCAAAAGTATCTAGCGATCTATTCAAGAGATTAGATATTTCGTAAGAGTTCTTTTTTAATAGATACCCTACGACACGCAGATACTTGAGGGGTCTTGATTTGAAAAATTAAAAATTCTCCTGTTCCCACTCAAGGATTTTCTTTTTTCCTTCCAGGGCCAAAAAAATTATGCATCCCAATTCTCAGGTAAATAGCTTAATATTTACCACACTCGCACATCACTTCCAAAATTTTTCCAAGACAACAAAAGTAGAGTTAAGTAAAAATAAAAAATGTTGTAATTAAAAGAATTGCGAACAAAATATTGAGAATTTCAAGCATTCTAATTATTACGTTGCACTAATTTTTAATTTATAAAAGGATTGCGGTCAATGGTGAACAAAAGCTTTTGACGAGAAATAAGCAAATAGCTATATTCAGGATTGTACGTTGTGTGGTTATGCTAAGGAGATGTTTGACCATGTATATTTAAGGGGTAACCGTAGGGATTTTGTAAGAGAGCGCAGTTAATGCACAGTTTCTAATTTAGTACTGCATACTTTTACATAAGAATTTTAGATCATACTTTCTGTTTTAAAGAATGATACAAGAAGGAAATTTCTATTTTTATACTTCTGGGCTGTGTGAATATTTTGATTTTTGGACTTCTCTCACAAATAAGAGTAAATAAAAAAGCGATTGTTTTTAAATATTCAATTATTTTCTATCAGTATATCGTTTACTTTTAATTTGTTTTACGCTTTTGCATATCAAAAACATCGTAGAATACTGAATTAATTATTTTCTTATGAAGAATATCCAGGTTTTATCACATATTGCCTTTTCTACTGGAGAATTCTCCCTATTTCTATTTTTCGGGTAAAATATGCGGCTGCTACTTTGTTGGTTGACAGTATCTATATTTCTTCGTTGGCTAACCAAGAAATCTGCTTTCCACATATACTGCTAGCCTTTAATCTTTTAAAAAATGTTCTTCTAATTCAAGACTCAGATTTCGAGACTCAAATTTAATTTTTTACGACTATATTGTAAAATAAATTTGTGAATTTCTTACTATTCCATAACTGAAATGCTGAAATATCACTTTTTCGTTAGTCAAACACTCATATACTAATTCATTCGGTAAAATTGAAAGAGTGGATGATTTAATGTATTGATTTCCACGCCTACACACTAAATTAACCCTGAATGATTTTATGCTGTAAATTTATAATATATTATAACATTTTTTTGGTTTGGTTGAATCATCTTTTCAGTTTGCATAAATTAGATTGACAGATTCTCAGAAAAAAGATTTCTTTGAATCAAAGAAGAGTACTAGTTCGCTCTCAGTCAAGCAAAAATTTCGATTCAGAGAAATCTCATTGATTCGAAGGAATGGGCTTTTGTTTCAATGAAAATTTTCTTTCAATTTAGAATTGTCTTCATCATTCTGAAGTTATTTTTGGTTGAATGGAAAACAGAGGTTGAATAACTGTTTCTTCAATTGAAGCCAAATATTTTTCTGTGTGTACTATTTGGTGCAATTCGTAGCTTCTTCAAATTACTTTAGGTCCCAAAAAATATTGTATTGTAACACATGTACGCAATATTCAATTTTCGAGGCACATACATGAAACATTACTTCTGAAGTGATCCCACCTAAAAAATAAAATTTCTCCGATTGAACTTAGACTCCGGCAAAAAGTGTAGCCAGTGTATGGCAGTTTATGGAAAAAAGTGTCAGTGTAAGGCTTAAACATATATTATAATTGCTTCTGGTTTCTGGAACCACCTCAAGGTCACTGTAAAACTGTGTGCAAATGAACAGTATTAGAACAATTGCTAGAGTATGCTGATGCTAGAGTCGTATGTTTCCAGAGCATGGAGCAACCCAAGGTTATTGCCTTCTGCTTTTCTCCTGGAATTTGAATGTTTATTTGATAAGAAATGTTCCTAAAAAAGCCTAATTCTTCTAGTAAATTTCCTTGATTTCACAGCACTTATATGTCAGCGTCTTCAAAGTTATACTAAAGACAACAAGAAGGAAATTACCGTTAACGCTAACAAAGATGGCAGTAAATCAGCATACCAAGTAGAATCGTGTGGAATTTTTTTAAAAATGATCACTGAAGCATCGGTGCAAATGTTGGAGTCAACAAGAACCCAGGTCAGAAGCCAGAAACTTAGGTTGGAGTCAGCGAATCCTTCTATTGGTAATAAGTTTCTCCATTGATATTCTGTCCTCTAGACTGCGCATTATACTATAATGAAACTATTCCGACCCCTAGATTAAGAAACCAGCGCAACCTAAGCTCTTAGTGAAACGCTAAGTTAACTTAATTCAGTTAATGATCCTGATAATTTAATTTTGATTTACTTCATATCAGAAATTTTCAAAAGACAGACAATATCTTGAAAATGTCAGAATTATTAATTGTTACATTACACTACTCTTTTGCTTTTAAAGAAGATTGAGGTCCCGGCGGAGAAAAGGTTTCGACGAGAAATAAGCAAGTTATGTGGTTATATTTAATAAAAATGTTGACCCTGTATATAGAGGTCGCCCTAACGGACACCGTGCGGGTTTTATAAGCCCTTAAATAATACATTTACTAGTGCCTGGTGAAAACTTATATTTTTATTATCTCTGCGTGCTGAAAATGTTTTAATTTACGGTATAGTCTTACAAAAAGGAAATAAGGAGGCGAATTTTCTGAATTTTTAACGAATTCCTATTATGTCATTTATAAGGAACTCGTTTCACGCATTTCAATATTAAAAATATAGTAAAATACTGAATTAATAGTTTTTGTTTTTGAACAGGTCTGAGTCAAAACTGCCTTTTCTACTTGAGAAATCTCCTACGTCTTACTGAAAAAATAGGTAGTAGGTCCAAATTTTTGGTTTGTGAACTCTGTAGTTGCCACAGCTATTATTCTTTCTAATGATACTACCCGGTTTGTTGGAGCGAAAATGCGGGTAATAGAAACAACGAAAAAAACAATTAAATAAGAACGAATGAAGTAACAACGGCATATTCTAGAATATTATTCTAGATAAAATTTTGGCTAGTTGTAAATGTGTTTCGTAAAATATTAAAGATGAGACATTCTATATTTTCTAGTTTTGCCGAAAAATGTATGTACTTTTATTCTTAAAAGCGCATTTTTAACATGCAATTCAACAGATGCAAGTTATTTACGAAAATCCTAATGTCTAATTAAATTTAATAAAAAGGGTGATTTTCAGGACATGATAACCTAAGACTTATCAGAGTTAGAGCATTATTTTTCTAGATCTTCGTCCAATTAAGGTTACTTGAACTGATAGGAGGCGCACATTTCATTTAAAATCCACGCGGGCCATGAGGTATTTCATGGAATCTAAAATTACATTCTTTTTTAGGCTACTTTTGCAATAAAAATCACTTCTGAAATTTATACCTACCTTGAAAACTATTCAAGATGAAAAATGATTTTATTTGCAATTTTATAAATAATGTTGTGCATTTTTATTCTTGCTCGGACTATTTAGACGCGCGATGTATTGATCAAAATGAGCAGTTAAGAAGAAACTGACTTTTTGTACCCGCTTAAACAAATTTGAAAGCCTCGGAATGTTACATGATCCTCAGTTATTCAAGGCTTTCTTGGGTGCTTGATTAATGGGTTTATGAGAATAAACATCACATTTCCAATGATTTACGAAAATATACTTGATATAATAACTCTATAAAGAAATTAAAAACGAAGATTTATTATAAGGGAGTGCACCTATTTTTCATTTATGGCTCATAAAATACTCGGAAGGCCTTCTTAAAACATATTCAGAAAAAAACTGGGATAAACAAGCACTTGTCAGCCAAAATTGGCAGGCTAACCGTGCTCTAATCGTACACAAAATCATCAGTTTCTGTCATTCAAGACTCCGATTTCGAGACTGGAATAAACGCTTTCTGTTAATATATAGAGTAAAATAAACTTGTGAGTTTTTCACATTACATTAGTGAAATGATAAAATATAACGACAAACAGCTGTTTTAAGAGAATCCACTTGCAAGGCTTTATTGCGGTATTATAATTTAATGAAATATAATGCAATCCACACATTTCTTGTGTATAAAGTTGAGCTAACATGTCCGCTGCATGTTCTAAAAATAAAGGTTATATTTGATAAAGGTACATGTATTTTTGATAAATTGAAGAGACATTTCCTTTATGGGCCTTTTTGCCCAGAAATAGGGTGAATTATGAAAAAGTACTTCTTTTAATTGAATTTTTGGAGAAATAATGTTAGTTATTACATTCAAATATTTTATGTAACACGAGTATGTTTTCCTCTCTTTCTGGGCATGGTTTGGATCAGCAAAGTAGGTCATTATTTGTGGTTGCGTACTTTATCGTCCAAGGGAGATTAGATGCACAGATGCACTTTATTGTCCGCAGGAAATGCACGCACATGCGTGTTCGTCACATCGACCCACCAGGCGCGAATCCAGATAAGTGTCAAGGAGGGGG
>CAKNXH010001585.1:328750-357076 GCA_932178445.1 Andricus quercusramuli
GGGGGGGGGGGGCGATCGCCGGTTTCACCACCATTGTAGATCCGCGCTTGCGACCCACACGAACTGTGCTGCGCGGTACTTGTCCCTTTCAACTAACTTCAGACCTGAGAGGTAATTTCAGGAGAAAAGTCGGAAATAGTGATGCATATCGATCATTTCTAAATTTTTCAAAAATCTCATCAGATTAAATTAAAAACTTGAACACCATACTCATCACATCGAGACGAACGATCAGTCAGTCGAGATGATCGTATCGTCTCGATCGACTTTTTTCATTGCATATTCTTGATCTCCATTACATTTCAGTTCCATCCAACTATGTTTCAAGAAAATCTCGATTTTGTCCAAGAATGATCGATATGCATCACTAGTCGGAAACCATACTCTTATTACATAAAATATCGTGTTTACCGAGGCAGCGAAGTCTCTTTGCGGTGATCTTCATAGAAGTTTTTAAATACAGCCAAATAATAAAATACTTCTTCTTTAAAAAAAAGCCTTTGAATGAAATTATTCACCACTTTCTTTCAGCACAAATGTATCCATCAAATTTCAACCTGATATCTTAAACCTTCCTTTTTTACAAAAAGCCACTTTCATAAGGTCCTTTTTCACTTAACTCTTTACCTTGCGATCTGAAATGATATTTCTTGAAATTACGATTGCGTATTCAAAAAGAAACATATAAATTTCTTCTTTTTATAGAACTTTCAACGAAGAATCGTCTGTCGCAATGTGATACCGTCAAACTAAATCTTTATTGTCCCAGAACGTAATCATTTTTCTGGATGAAAACATTTTTATTCTCATTCAGCCACCCCACATATCGGGAGTGATTTTCCATTATTAAAAAATAAAAAATAGATCTTTAGTCGCTATTCAAATACGATCTTCAAAACTCACGCAATTTGAACCTAAAAATTCTTGAATGATTTACTCGGAATTGGTTGACTTTTTCTGATCGAAATTGTTTTATTCCAATGTAGCAACTGAAGATATCGAGAGTATGTTCTTATTTTTGTATCAATTAAAAAAAAGCACTGGAAATGTGCAATCAAGTCTTTCCAATTTTAGTTTCCTGTCGCTTCGAAATTATAAACATCCACATTATATTTCGCGGAACTGGATAATATTTTTTCATCGTGAAAAATTACGATTTTGTTGGTTAACTAGTTATGTATTGCAACCCTCCACATGAGTGCCGAAAATCTTTTATTTATGAAAATAAGCGTTATGGAGTTTTTGAGGATAAAATCTATTTCAATGATGTGAAAATGTTTTAAAATCAATAAAAATATGCTGTTCCATATATTTAAAGACAAACTTGAATTTACGTTTCATACAGAGCTTCACGTATTATACTTATTTCTTATTCTATAGGGGTCAGAATATATTTGTGAATGAACTGAGTATCTTTTTTACAGATAAATTGAACTTCCTAATGCCCTGACAACTGATTACAAAGGAAAAAATAATTTCATAAAAGCATAATATGCATCTTCGAGAATAGAATGTCAATGGCGAAACTTATTACCAATGGAAGGATCCGCTGACTCCAACTTGAGTTTCTGCTTTCTGAACTGGGTTCTGGTTGACTACAAACGATAGTGCCGTGATCGTTTTCAAAAATTTTGCGCTCGTATTATACTTGCCATGCTGATTGACCGCTATTATTGCTAGCGTTAATAGTAACTTCATTCTTGTCTTCTCCAGGAGATCTTCGAAGACACTGAAATATAAGTATTATGAAATTTAAAAAATCAGCAATAAGAATGTATTTTTAAATGTTACACTTACTGGTTTGAAATGCTCTATTCCGGAAAATGATTGTGGTGTTGGGTTAAAAGGTCCTTGTCCCCGAAAAGTTGGAAATTCCGGCCGATAAGGGCACGGTCTTGGATCAGGCAGGAGGCCAGCATAAGTTACTGTTACAGAAAACATCACCAAAACCGAAAAAGACCCCTCATGTTCTTGTATGTTCTTCTTTAAATAAAAGGAATACACACTGTTGGAGACCGGTTAAATATTAAAGAATGAATTTACTAATATGATTGAGATACGGTTGTTGTGATGTATATGGTCTCAAATAATTGAAATGATTAGTCTCTTGTGTGATCGGTTCATTCTGATATATCTCGAAAAGTATTGAGTGAATTCAAACGTACGTTCGAACATAATCCAATATCTATGTTCAATTTGTAATAAAGAGCTTGCATAAACAATACAATTCAAGGAATCACATCATTATAAGACATTTTAGTTTAATCCTTAATTGCAAAACACTTATTTTCTCCTATATATTATCGAATCTTATAAGAGCTATAAAAAGAAAAATATATAATATATAAATATACGATATGTATATGTGTAAAATGTTTCCAATCTATTAGCCTTAAAAATGAGTTAAAAAATTTTCATGCAATTTCAAGACATTGTATTTTTGTATTTATTTATGAAAAGTTCCTAGGGCTGAATAGCCCTATAAGGAACATGTGATACATATTACAATTAGAATGTGACGGCGATCGATTTGACGATTGAAATCAAAAATAGGTATTAACAAAGGTAAAGAACTAAACTATGATACACAAAATTGGATCCAAGCTATCAGCAGAAGGATATTATGAATATAAATACGCCAGTATACTTACTTAAAAGTAAATACGCATTCATACACATACTTATATATATTTCAATTATGAATTTAAGTGTTACCAATGTGTGATTTCGAGGGTAGGATTTGATGTGTTGAATAAGTAATCAAAAAGGAGTTTTCTAAAATGAAATTGTGAAGGTGCATTTCTAATGGTTATAGGTAGTATGTTCCAAAGCCGAGCACCACGATTAACAAAGGACCTTTGCATTTTATACACGTGTGGTGCGGCTGAATTTTTAATAGTGTTTTCCTCTCACGGAGCTTGGAATGTGTTGGTTGATCTTTGTCAATGAAATGGAAGAGGTTGAGAAGATAGTGCGCAGCTTCATTACTGAATAGGTTATAAAGTAAATTACCCATGGAAAATTATCTTCGTTTGGCGACATTAAGGAGTCCTGCACTTTCTCTATACTGAGTAATATGTTCACTTTTGGGGATGTTATAGATGAACCTAATGCAAGCATTAAGCGTACGCTCAAGCTTAGCATTCAGCAATTAAATATTTGTTTAGTACATTCTATACAATTGGCGATGTAAAAGGAGATAATTGTATATGTATATACAAATTCAATACATGCATTTTCAAGACATTGAGAAAAAAAGTAAAAACAACAAAGGATCAATAAAACGAGCAATAAAATGGACAAAAGCCAAATCGGGTAACTGTAAATTACATCTGATTTTGAATTTTTGTTTGCAAAGATTTGTTGACTAGAATGTCCGTAGTTGTTACATAAAACTTCACATTCATTTTTCTTATTCTGGGGCGAAGGAACTGATTTTCAAGGTCGTGCATGTTGTCAATTTCGAAGATACAATTTTTTTATTTTTCGTTGTTTTGGCATGTGGGCTTAATATCTACATTAATAATTAATAATTATAATTGAAGCCGTTTGTCCGAAAGGGGCCTTACTATAAAAGCTCGATTTGAAAAAAGACTCTTTTAAACTGAACCGGTGAAATTGTCACTGGTTGAATCAATAGTTCAAATTATCACTGGTGAACCAGTGATTTTTCCACGTTGACTGAATGAACCAGTAAGTAACTCAACTAAAATAGCGTCATATCGAAGATTATAAACAGTTAGAACGAGAAAAGGTAAGTGGGACTGATTTGTGAAATCCTTTCATAAAAGAAAAAAGTTTTCACTCTCATTTTCAATATTCTTTTTCTATTTGCCAAGTTTCATCCGATTTTAAAAACGCATTAAATGTTGATGAATAAATGAAAATACTTACTATATTCTCATTATAAATGGGACGACAATGCTAATTTAGGGTTCAAATAAATATGTTACGATCTCATTTTTTTCGTGTCCTGTTTTTGAATATCATGCTGTTATTAACAATTTACAACAAATACTCTTTACAAGTATGTGAAACAATAGGGAGACTGAAGTTTAAAAGTATAGCTAAAATAGATATATTAATTTGAAAGTGTATATCACAACAGGGATAAATCAATCAAAATAGTTATAACTATCCATATTTGATAATTTTGGTATAGCAATTAATTGTGTTGGAATTATTGATTAGGTTACATATGTGTTTTATTTTCATTTACAGCTAGATACTCAAAAACATGAGGAATCTTTATTCAATTCTTAGGATGATTTTTGCTTTGCAATGCTGCTGGTTTCTGAAACCACCCGAAGGTCACTCTCACGCTATGTGCAAATATCCTGCATTAGAATAATTGCCAAAGTATACTGATGCTGGAGTCATATGTTTATAGAACACGCAGCAATCCAAAGTTAATTTCCTTCTGCATTTGTTACGCCACTCAGAGAAGAAGTTGTCTTGAAACAAAAGCATCATCCTCTTAGCTATTTTGTTTTGAACCACGTGAATATATTTTTTACACAAATAGAATTATTTGGCTGCAAGATTAGGTGAAGTTAGACGCATAAGGATAATTTTTCCTGCAGAAGGATTCCTATGGGGACGGTGATTTGTCAAGCTCAGCTGAGAGGGCAGCACCGTGAGTGGTGATGTACCTTGTGCACAAGAACAAGGCATTATCTACGGTTTCTTCAGTTTTTCGATATTTGGAAATCGATTTGCTCCTTTATTTGTACACCCAAATGCCACATGCAGACCTGGCATTTCGAAAATAGTGCTTGAAGCAATCACCCCAAAGCTGCGTTATGAAGGACTGATATAATTCGAATAGCAGACGTTACCACCGTTGGAACCGTCGTCTTGTGTGTCGCCAGGCGTACTAGCGACCCTAGCGGCCGCAAGTGTCAGTCGCCGTCCCCATTGAGACAAACGAGAATCCTTTCAACCTTAAATTTGAAAGGAAATTCCAATTACGTGAAGAAACATCCTTTTGTCACAAAAGGACATTTCTCTGAGTATGGCAATATGGATTTTCAGTTCGCTGTATAAAAGTCATAAATAAAGCCCAATTCTTCTAATAAATTTCACTGGTTTTATAATACTTATATCTTAGCGTCTACGAAGATCTCCTGAAGACGACAAGAACAAAGTTACCGTTAACGCTAGCAATAATGGAGGTAAATCAGCATACCAAGTAGAATACGAGAGTAAACTTGACGAAAATAAATACGGAAGTATCGGTGCAAATGTTGGCGTCAATAAGAACCCCACCTGAGAAATCAAAAACTCAAGTTAGAGTCGACGGATCCTTCAATTGGTAATAAGTTTCTTCATTGACATTTTGTCCTCTATGATTCACATTATACTATAATGAAATTATTCCAACCATTGTAATCAATCGTCAGTGAATTAGAAAAATGCAGTGTCTCGTCGTCCCGACATTCGGGATGACCAGTGCAATATTTTTCATAAGCTTGGCTAGTCGTCCCCAATTTTCGGTTGGGGGCGAAAAGGCACCCCTGTGACTGGCTATAGAAATAATGTTGGTGCAACACCTTCCCCTTTTCCAACATCTCGTGGTGGCGGAAAGGCACCCCTGTGACTGGCTATATAAATAATATTGGTCCAAAGAGTGCAACTTAAGCTTTTAGTGGAACGCCATATTAACTTAATTCAATTAATGATCCTGATAATTTCGTTTTGATTTACTTCATATTAGACATTTCCAAAAGACAGACAATATCTTGAAAATTTCGAAACTATAAATTATCACATTACAAATTTTTGTTTGCTTTTGAAGAAGATTTCGACGGAAACTAAGCAAGTTGTGTGGTTATATTTAACATTGCTTCTAATTGAAGAAAGGATGCAATGAGGAAACTTCTATTTTCATAATCTCTGCGTTCCCTAAATATTCTAATTCACGGTCTTGTATTACGAGAAGGAAATAATACCACGAATTTTCTAAATTCTCAACGAATTCCTATTATATCATTAATAATGAACTTGTTTTACGTGTTTCGGCATTAAAAATATGGTAAAATACTGAATGAATGGTTTTGTTTAAAGAATGATCTTGTCTCACTAAACACGGCCTTTTCTACTTAAGGAGTCTCCTATGTCTTACTGAAAGAACTAGGTAGTAGGCCCAACTTTTTGGTTTGTAAAATCTGTGATTGGTACAACCAGTTTCTTGATCGTGATACTATCCAGTTTGTTGAAGTAAAAATCCAGTTTGTAAGAATAACAAACACTAGTTACACAATAACTAATGAAGTAACAGCGACATATTCTAGAAACCAAGTAGTTGGGACTAATACCTATTTTTTCACGTTGGCTGGACAAGACAATCCGTTTCCACTTATGTTACTCCCCTTTTACGTAAATGCTAAATATTACTTTTTCAGAAGTCAAACACTCAATTACTAATTCAGTCGGTAAAATTATCACTAATTTAGACTTAGGGAGTGTATTAATATTTGTTTCCCTCGCGCTTTCTTATTAAGAAGAGGATAATTTAATATATTGATTTGCGCAATACACACAAAATTAACCCTGAATGATATAAATTTGTGAACTACTAAAAATTATAAGCTATTTAAAATCATTTTCTTCATCTTGACGTTATTTTTGGTTGAATGAAAAAAATGATGTGACCGAATCCATTTCAAATCAGGCAGGTTCTACACTTGAAGTTGCAGAATCTCTCGGGGACAGAATATGTTGTTTTTTAGAGGAAATTAGGCGATACGTATTTTTGCGTTTTGTGAAACAAAATTTTTTTACAGAGTTATCCGTATTTGAATTTTTGGCTTCGTTTTTCAAAAAACCCCCAATTTTTTCTTCAAACTCGTATAACTTTTGACCCTATTTAGATATTTACGATTACTTTTCAGATTCTGGTAGAGTCTATCGCATTTTTTCGAAATCCGCGAGGAAAATAAAAAAATCTTCAAAATTAACCAAACGGCGGCAGTTCTTCTGAAAATGTTAAAAGTCGCTTTTCTCAAAAAACCCAAACTTATATTTTTTTCCTATTTTTTTTGGAATTTGTACTATCATAAGGAAAATACCTTGTAAGTTTAATGCGGGCTAAATAACTTTTGTGGGCGGGAGAATTTTTTTTCATAAAATCGAATTTTCGCATTTTGCTTGAAAACAACAACAGATACAAAAAAAATTTGAGAAAATAGTTTACCCATTTGAAAAAGTTCTACAAAAAGGTTTCTTACGCATTTATGATATCTTGTACCATTTCCGAGAAAAATGAGAAAATACAATTTTCATAAACAAAAAATTGTCTTCATTCCTGGCTTATGGAAATACCCACCATTTTTGTTGAATATTAAAAATATATATACGTTCATATGAGGAAAACTCCATGTTAGTTTTACGTGGGCTGAACAATTTTTATCATCAGAAAATTATTTTTCATAATTTCGAATTTTGAAATTTGTTGCTGAAACAATATAAGTTACAAAATGAATGCCAATAGAATAAATGTTTTGACTAAAAAGTTTTTATCTGCAATACATTTAAATATATTTCACATTTATCCATATATTTTTCAACGATGTATAAAAACTTTATCTGAATGTCAGTTTAAAAAGTAAATAAATACTACCTGGATTAATGTTTAACAAAAATGGTGGGTATTTCCATAAGCCAGGAATGAAGAGAATTTTTTGTTTATGACAATTGTATTTTTTCATTTTCTCACTCTGTTTACAAACTATTTGTCGCCATACTTTTCTGTCCTGACATACTACTCTAGCTTCCTTTGCGTCCATGCATTTTTTATGCAAGCTCTCGTATTTCTATGGCTTTTTATGTCTCTTCAGATTAGTGTCTCATGCCAATCGCGTTAATTTTACTCCTGTCCTTCTCTTGACAGTTCCATGTCTCGCTACCGTATAGTCCAGTTGGTACGAATATACATAGAATTATCTGTGGCCGTTTTAGCTTTTTTTGAAATGTTTTTATTTCTGAGAATAGATCCTGCTCTACCGATTGTAGAGCTTACCCTTATCTATGCGCTTATCTAGCTCCCCGTCTATTTTTCCGTCGCTAGTGAATAGGCTACCCAGATATACGTAATTTTGAGGCCCATGCTCTTCATGCTTGTATTAAAGTTTATTCAACGACAAAGAAAAATAGTATTTTGAGAATATATTTCATTTTGCGCCATATTTCACACTCTATGCTGTCGCACTGCACTTTGCTTAAACTTTGAGGATATAATGGGCCTCAGGGGCCTTTTCCAAAAATGGTTAATTTTGGCTTTAGAACACCTTGACTATTGTTGAGAGAATTGTTTCAGCGACAGAAAATATTATGTGACATTTGAATTACTGCTCAATTGTACTTACTTCCTGGGTATTAGAGATCCATTTCAGCAAAACATACCGATAGAAAATGCGGTGTGGCGTTGACTAAGGTTGACAGCACATATTGTGCTTGAATCGGGAAGCGCGCGAAATTTCAAATAATCATTTTGTTGCCGGTTTATTGCAAGTTATGATTACGTTTTAGACATGCGGTTACGCTGGCAAACCGCCGTGAGTGAAAAATGACCTTGACTCGAATCGACTGTAATCAACATTTAAATTTACATTTTATTATTATTTAAAAAATATTTTAATCCTATTGATCAGCATACAAATTTATTAATTATTCTATTAATTCATAAGCTGGCCAAATTTCGGATCTAATTCTAAACTTCAGAAAAAAATAATGGACATGGCTTTGACTAGCTTTTCCAGTTGCCGGACTACTTTGAAAGATGGTGACACGCAATGTGCTGATTAAATGAAGTTAATCAGGGATTGAAATTTCTTCACGGTTGGTGGAATCAGCCCTTGATAGAATGTTTATATTAATTATCTTCATGGTATTTATTGTTTATGTGTTAATAATTTCATTTATCTGCAATAATTATGTTGTTTGGATGGCGAATCTAAAAATGTTGTCCATTTTTTCCTATCTCCAACAGTTCACTAGATACTTCTAGAAAATGACAGTTTTAATCTTTTCATCAAAAATTTTATATGCCTGCAGTTGTTGAGACAGACAGGTTCCTAATTTCTTATTTAAAAATTATTTATTACAAAATTACAAGTTTTATCGGTTGTAAAATTTTAATCTTCAGCATATGTCAACTGTTTGGTCCTCATCTAGCTACCTGATTCCTGGAAATGGCAGGCCCTGTCGGTGGGGTCCATAGTTTATAGAGGTCGGAGTATAATGGACAATAAAATTTACAAACTAAAACTTCTTTACTTTTGACCCTGGCAAATGTTAGAGCCACAAATTGGCAACATAATTTTCTTTAAGAGCAATTCGGTATATTTATCAGTACTTACACTTCTTGTCTTGAAACAAGTCAAACTGGTCTTGTATTGGCACAGTCAACAGTCATAAATGCAAGAGAAGTCTGTATATCTCCAATGTCTATCTGGTGAGACGGAACCAGACATCATGGTCCTAAAGACATATTGAAGACATTCAAGACAAAATCAAGACCATATATTTGTACCCGGGATTGTCTGATCCCTGATATATCTCTCGACGAGCCTCTTTAGCGTCTTCAGGATAAAGGACGTCAGGCTGATTGGTCAGAAATTTTTAGTAGCAGTGTAGCCCTCCTTTACAGGTTTGGGAATGAAGTGCAGTTTGGTATCCTTCCATGCCGATGGCACGTGTTTTAGGGCAATACTTGTCCTAAATAGTTTCGTCAGTGGGGGACGATGACGTAATCCATGCCCTTTTGTAAGAGCACAGAGCAGACGCTATTCGCCCCTAGTAATTTGAAGGGGCAGGAGCACCCAATGGCCCATTCCACCTTCTTGATATCAACGATATTGGCGGCGAAACCCCCAGCTTTTAACCTTTCGGTCGGGTTGAGTTCGCTGAAAACCTGGGAAATGGACTTCCATCAGGTAATTCAGCGTTGCTTTTTCTTCCTCGGCAAACTCAGCATTATCGAGCCTCATGGGCCCGAGGCGAGCTTCTGGATTTTTTACTAGAATCTTGAAGATCCTCGCTGTTTCCAAAATGTTCTTTGATTTCTCACAGAAGCCCCTCCAATCTTCCTGTTCATAAATTCTAATATCTCTATTGTTTTTGAAGGCAAACTAGTTCTGTTTTTCCTCTCGCACAACTCTTTAGTCTTCTCAAGTTTATTTATAAAGTAGAGCGTATTAAACTGAACTTCGTGTTACTCAAAGAGCTTACATTATACTCATTGCTTATTCTAGGCGTCAGCATATATTCATAAATGGAATTTAAAGAAAATAAGCTTTTTGAAGATAATTATATTTCTTCTCCGCACTATACCATTTAATTATTATAATCATAACTAATTACAATTAGTATAATGCGCAACATAGAACACAGAAGGTTAAGGAAAAAAGTGATTAAAAATGGAAGGTTCCACTGATTCCAACTGTAGCTTCTGCCTTCTGACCTTCGGTCTTGCTGACTCCAACATTTGCATCGATACCGCCGTGGTCATTTCCATAAATTTGACCCGTGTATCCTCCACTGTACGATGATCTCCGGCCACCACCCTTGTCAGCGTGAACGGAAACTTGGTTTTTGTCATCTGCAGGAGACCTTCGGAAACGCTAAAATATTAGAAAATTATGAAATGAAAGTAATGTACTGTAAGAATTTGGCATTACTTTTAATGAATAGCTCATTAAATTAAAAATTCATTTAGCGAGACAAATTATCATTTCAGGTAACCTTCCGTCGCTCCATATACTCAAAACGCACGACTACAGGCTTATTTAAAGAAATATATATATATTGTTTTGAACTTAATTTTTCATCATTCATTCCTCGGACGTAAAAAACTTCAATTCAACCCCTTCTCCACATTTATGCAGCCTGATTTTAGTTCTAACACTGTTTCAGACTGACCCGTGTTTTTACAGACCAGCTATAATAACATTATATTTCTAAATTGTATACTTACGAGATTAAAAGGTCCTGTAACGAGATCTGGTTGAGGCGGAAGGCCGGCGTAAGTTACTGCTGCCATCGCAGAAAGCATAATAAAAATCGAGAACAGACCCCTCATGTTGTTAAATGGTTTTCTGTAAGTAGAAGAAATAAACACTATTGAAATCCACTGATATATATAAAAAATGCTTTGCTTTTTGATAACAGAATTTACTAACATGATTGAGATACGGTTGCTGTGATGTATAGTCTCTTACTAATGAAATGAACTATATACTTTAGTCAATTCTACTCATATTGAAATACTATTAGAATCCAATCAGAAAACCGATGTTCAGGTGATAGAAATATTTTTGTTATTTTTATTATGAATCAGCGTATTTTTCGTAGATATATTGTAGTCACTCTTAATATCAAAATATGCAAATCATATGATGTTAGCAATATCTCGAAATTCAAATGGTCAAAATTTGCATTATATGGAGACTAATTTTTGAGATTTAGTTTGTCTTACCTCTTGTGTGATCGCTTAATTTGATACTACATGTCTTTCATAGTCAGCAGCATTCTTATATATCTCGAAAAGTGTTGAGTGACGTCAAACGTCTGTTCAAACGTAATCCAATGCATGAGTTTCATTGATAATAGAGAGCTTGTATAAATAATAATTCGGGGAACTACAGTATTATGAGTTAAGACCTTCATGGCAAATCACTTATTTTCTTTTGTGTATAAGTGAACCTTATAAAATTTATAAAAAAGAAAAATATATAATATACAAATATAATATGTATGAATGTGAGATCTGTCTATTAGCCTTCAAAATTTGTTAAAAAATATACATTACATGATTTACAGTTATGGTGATGTAAAAGATGATAATTCTACATGTATAAACATTCAATGCATGCATTTTCATTACATTACCAAAATAAAAGTAACAAAAAATTAATATAATAGACCATGTAATAATATATTATTTATACATATCAATAATATGTATAATAGTTTGGACAAATTTGTTGGCTAAAAATGTATATTTGTTTACGAATTGATAGTGTACGTGTTCGGATTCGAAAAACATTTTTTACCCTCATAAAATGATTCACATAACATAGATGAATATGAACTTGGTATACTGTTTATAAAAGGGCATATGTGCTTATTTTTATCGATGGCCTCAGTTGTTACATAAAATTTAATATTCATTTTCCTTACTTTAGGGCAAAGGCACTCATTTTCGAGGACGTGCACATTGCGAATTTTGAATATACACTGTTTCCATTTTTTTGTGTTTTGGCATGTAGGTTGAATTTTCATATGATTAATTACTCATCACATTGAAGCCATTTTTCAAAAAGGGGCCTAACTCTTAAAATGTCAATTGGAGAAACATCCGCAAAATTAAATTGGTTGAATTATATTATTAATTAGAACTTATAAACTCTTATATATCACGTTTAATGAAGGTTTATCTTGATTAGCAATTAAATTAAGAAAAACAATATTCAAAAAAGGAAAGGGAGCTTACTAATTTATCTGCTAACACCCTTTTCCACGTAGTCTTTGTTACTGAATACTATCCCTCTATTTTATTTTTTTGACTCAAGACTTATGATTTACAAACTATATTACAGAAAAGTTAAAATAATATGAAACTTTTTAACCTTACTTCAACATCTTTTCCGAGTGACATTTATAGAATTTTTTTGTTTGTTTTTATGATACTTAGATCCGTTTTCGAAAATAAGATTCAGGCCATGATTTAGCTAGGATTTCTCTTCATTAAGGGGTGGTTTAATACATTGCTTCTTTATCTTATGATGTTGGTTTCCTTTCACGTCTTTAAAATAATTTTCGGCTTTTTGATTAGGTATCCCAATTTTATCTTGAGTTATATATAAACCTCTAATGTCAGCAGACATTTGAAAAATTACCCAGATTTACTCAGCAATTATTTAGCAATTACTAAGTATTTTCGATAATCAGCATACTTCATAATCAATTTACGGATTAATTAAAGATTATTGTCATATTTTTTATTGCAGTTTTTTTTGGGTATTTAGTTTCGTTTTTACCAAAATACTACTTAGGCCCCTTTTTGGCAAATTGCTTCATTTTTATCTTTAGGGAAATTCTTTTCGTCAGTAATACAAGATTGCACGTTAGGGAAATTAGCATTTGTTGATGTTTCCATGATTATTTGTCTTTTTTTTAAGTATTGTGTAAATTAATTTTTATGTAGAACATTTTGATAAAGTGAATAAGGAAAAATTCAATACATGGGGTCCTCTCGTAAGATTCTTTTGAAAGGAATTTAATTAGAGATTCATAATGAAAGTTTACACTGGCATTACTGATAAGGCGGTGGTTTCCTGAATTATTGTTTGTAGAAGCTGTTTATTATCGTCGACGTACATAGATTTACAACCAATTAAAAATATCTGGGAAGTACATCGATGTAGGTACTTTCCCTCAAAATGCTAAGCAATTACTTAGCATGTTTGAGGTATATATGAGGATCCTTCTGATCTCAAAAGACATATGTACTGTACCATCTTCACCAATCAAAGATTATAACCAGTGAGAACGAGAAGAGGTGAGTGGCACTGAAGTTATAAAATTATTCCATAAAAGGAACATCTTATAACTTCCATTTTCAAGATTTTTCTTCTATTTGGCAAGTTTTATCCGATTTTAAAACGCATTGAATGTTAATAATTGAGTGGAAATATATACTATATTCCTAATATAAATAGAAGGACAATGCTAATTCAGGGTTCGAATGTGAATCAGTGCTTATTTTTATTGCGGATTTTTTTTTTAAAGACTTTTTACAAGTATGTTAAAACTGTTCATGTTTGATCATTCTTGTATAATATTCAATCAGGTTAGAATATGTTGGAACATTTTGAAAATGTCTTTATTTTTTACTTACAGGTAAATATTCAACAACATGAGGGATCTTTTGTCAATTTTTATGGTGATTTCTGCGATCTTAGCAGTAACGTACGCTGGCCTTCTGCCTGTATCGACCCCTGATCAGCCGGAATTTCCAACTTTTCCTGGACAAGGACCTTTTAATCCAGAACAACAATCATATCCCGGAAAAGAACTTTTCAAGCCCGTAAGTCTCACGTTCAAAATAAATTACAAGTGCTGCTGGTTTCTGAAACCTCCTCAAGGTCACTCTCAAGCTGAGTGCAAATAGCATGAATTAGAACAATATTGAAAAAGCACACTGATGCTGGAGTCGTATGTTAATAGAACATGTAGCGGTCCAAAATGAATTGCCTTCTGCATTAGTTCCACAATATGAAATTTCAATTTGATAAGTAAAGTGTATGAATAAAGCCCAATTATTCTAATAAATTTCTTCAATTTCATAATACTTATATTTCAGCGTCTCCGAAGATCTCCAGAAGACGACAAGAACAAAGTTACAGTTAACGCTAGCAAGGATGGCGGTAAATCGGCATACCAAGTAGAGTACGAGCGCAAAATTATTGAAAATGATCACGGCAGTATCGATGCAAATATTGGAGTCAACAAGAACCCAGGTCAGAAGCCACAAACTCAAGTTGGAGTTAGCGGATCCTTTAGTTGGTAATAAGTTTACTCCATTGAAATTTGATCCTCTATGATGATATTATACTATGATGAAATTATTTCGATCATTGTTATCAATTGTGAGTGCAGTAGAAAAAAATAAATCATTTGTAGAAAGTTGCTTTGTTTCAATCCTATTAACCAATACATCCTGACCCTAGATTAAAAAAGAGTCTAGCTTTCATTAGAAATACACGCAGCGCATGAGATATATTCACGGAAACTAAAATGTTGTGCTCTTTTATTCTTGTCCTGACTATATAGGCGCGCGATGTACTGCAAGTGAGCATTTAAGAAGAAACGGAATCTTATCACCTGGTTTAAAAGATTTTAAAGCCTTCTGAGTATCACATCATGATCAATCAATAGAGACTTTTGTGGATGTGAAATTGAACTATTAAAGAGTGTATGAGAATGAAAATTTTATTTCGAATTCTCATGGCGCAAACATTAAATAACTTACAAGTTTGATAACCCTACAAAAAAGTTAGATTTCTTTAAAAGGGGAAAACGGTTTTTTCAATAATGCCTTAAAATACTCGGGAGGCATTCTCAACACATATCCAGAAAAAATGGAAAAGGCGAGCACTTTTCATTTAAAATTGGCTCAAGCTAGCCGTGCTCTGATCTTATACAAAATTATCAATTTCTGTAATTTAAGGCTCAAATTGCGATACTTGAATTAACAATTTCTGTTACTATATAGTAAAATAAACTTTTGATTTTTTCACTCTTTCATTAGTGAAATGCTAAAGATTACGTGAAACTACTGTAAGAAAATCGACTTGAAAGGTTTTAGCTTGTGTTTTAAAAAGGATGCATGGAGGGAACTTCTATTGTTGTAATCTCTGTTTAAAAATGAAAATACATAATTATTATTATAGATTAGCAGTTCGAACTCGAAAGTTCATTGCCTCATCTACCCGAGACCGCCACACATCTCTATCCTGTGCATCCTCCATCCAGTTTAAGTAATCATGTCCTAGTTCTTTTAAATCATCCCTTACATTTTTCTCTCATCTGTTTCTCGGTCTGCCTAAGGGTCTCTTACCAATCGGTTTCCCTCTTAAAACTTGCGCCACTGTTCTTTCATTTCCCATTCTTGCTACATGCCCCGCCCATCTTAGTTTACGCGCTTTAATTACTCTATTAATATTTGCTGACCCGTAGAGAGCATGCAGCTCATCATTATGCAGTTTTCTCCATTCGCCGGTTTGTAGATTCTTACTTTGATGTTTCTAGATAGCAATCGCGATTTTAACAGTGTGTTTGCTGCATAATAGCACCCATTGCCAGCGTGCAGCCGTGCGTTGATTTCCGTTTTAATCTTATTTTCGCTAGTTATAATTGACCCGAGGTATTTAAACTCGCTAACCCTTTCGAATTTCATATTTCCGGCTGTTAGATCCCCGTCTTGATTACTTTGTTCAGATCTGACGACGGTCATATATTTTGTTTTCGTTTCGCTAACCTCCAAGCCAATATTTTTTTGTGATCAAGATTTCTGCATTTTTTGCTACCGTTTCTTTATCATCCCCTAGTATGTCGAGATCATCCGCATATCCAAGAATTTGTATTACCCCATTGAGGGTAGCACCGGTCGGATTCGCCTGCACTTGCCTAACCACGTATTCTAAAACTAAGTCAAAAAGAACGCACGAAAGTGCATCGCCCTGTTTCAGACCATCGCGGATCGAAAACTCTTCAGATAACCTTCCGTTTACGCGTACTCTTCCCCTACTGCCGCTTAAGCAAATTTCGATAAGTCTAACCAATTTTCTTGGCACACCCAAGAGCTCCAGGATCCAGTACATTCGCGCGCGTATAATAGAGTCGTAAACTTTTTTAAAATCGATAAATAGCTGATGCACTGCTTCATTAAATTCCCATTTTTTTTCTAGCAGTTGTCTAATTGTGAACATTTGATCGCTTGTAGATCGGTTTCGGCGGAATCCACACTGGTAATCCCCAATGATTTCCTCGGCGAGAGGAGTTAGCCTACCTAAGATTACATTGGACAGGATCTTATAACACGACGACGAGTTCATCTTATCGCCTTTTTTAAAGATAGGAATAACAATAGAGTCATTACATTCCTCTGGAATGCGTTCTGTTTTCCAAACTGTGCGTATTAATTTACAAATTTGTCTTTTGAGGCAAGGGCCTCCATTTTTTATCAGTTCAGCCGGTAGGTCATCGATGCCCGCGGCTTTGTTATTTTTCAACTTCTTTATGGCCAACGGCGATACCACGCTGAAAACACCAGTTCCCGTTAGATCACTGAAGTTAAGCAGTGTTGGGCGCGGTTAGTACTTGGATGAGTGACCGTTCGGGGAATATTGCGTGTTGTTGACCGGTCGTGGGTGTGGTGGACCCACACTGGTAGTATTTATCCACCTAGAAACACTACCCGAATCGGGTAGTGAGGCAATGAACTTTCGAGTTCGAAATGCTAATCAATTTTTATTTTTTTTTATGGCCATTTCTATTTCTATATCAGCAGGATCATCAATTAATAGATCAGCAGTGTGGATTTCGCCGAGATTACCTTCAACGGGGGCTTCGCGTACATTTAATAGTTTATCGAAATATTCTTTCCATAAATTCAGTCTCTCTGTCGCATCGGCTACTAGGTTGCCATTTTCGTCCCTCATTACTTCCGTTCTACTTTGAAAGCCTTTCCTTATAAAATTGATTCCCCTGTACATCTCGCGCGGGTTATTCTGTTTATTATGCGTTTCTATTGCTAGTATTTTATTCTTTTCCCACTCCCTTTTCTTGGATCTATAGAGCCTATTTGTACTTTTACTAATCTCGAGATACTTCTTATGTGTTTGATCGCACTTATTTTGTAAACTACTTAGTCTGGCCTTCCAACGTTTTTCAAACCCGAGTTTGCACTCTTCGTCATACCATGGTTTGCTTTTTGTTACTTTCTTTAAACCTATCGTAAGTTTCGCGGCTGTCTTTACCGCCTTTTTTATATTGCTCCATAGGGTTTCCGGGTCCTCCTCGTAATTATTGTTATCGTCTCTCTGTTCTTGGAGAGCATCAAAGCTATTAGAAATCTCAACTTGATAATTTAATGTTTCTGTTGCTGTTTTGAACTTATCTATATTGAAACGAACTGTTGGCTCTGTGCGGCTTGTTTTCTTAGTTACCGCTAGCCTAGATCTTATTTTTACTATCACGAGAAAATGGTCTGAATTTAAATCCGCTCCCCTATACGATCTTATATCAAGAATGTTTGTATGACGTCTTCTGTCAATTACAACGTGATCAATCCGATTGTAAGTATTACCATCTGGTGACCTCCAGGTGGCCTTATGTATATTTTTATGCTTCAAATATGTGCTTTTGACAACGAGGTTCTTCGAAGCTGCAAAGTTTATTACTCTAGTTCCATTATCATTACTGACCTCATGCAAACTTTCTGATCCTATTGTAGGCCTATACATCGGTTCTTTTCCAATTTTCGCGTTGAAATCTCCCAATACTATTTTTGCGTCAAAAGCTGAGAACTTGTCAAAAACCTGCTCGATTGTTTCGTAAAAGAGATCTTTAGTGTCCTCGTATTTGTCCTCGGTGGGGCAGTGCACATTGATTAATACCTGTTTGCTGAAAATACCCTTCAGTACAATGTATGATAACCGATCGTTAATGAATTGCATGTCGATAACCGCTTGCGAGATTCGTTTATTAATAAGAAAACCGGTCCCCAGTCTCCATTCCTTAGCTCCCCCATAGTGAAAAGTATAGTTATCCTTAGAAATTGACGCGAAATCGCCCGGCCAGCATGTTTCTTGGAGTGCTATTAAGTCAGTATTGTAATCATTTGCTATCTTAATGAGTTCGCTAAATCCGCCAGTACTTAGGCTACGCGCATTTAGAGTTCCCACCCTTAGATCTTTAACTGTAGTGAAAATACATAATAGTAAAAATAAATAAAAATAACCAACTTCAGGCTTTAGACGGAAAATTTATATTCGAAATAGCGAAAACTTTGAATTGTCGAATATTTTCAACAATTAAAGAATAAAATTTTCAGCAAGGATCAAAACGGAACTTCGAATTATGGAAAATGCAAATCATGAGAGGTTAAAATTATGGAAGCTTCACTGTAGTTGACAGGAACTGCCAATAATTTTACCATGGCTAGAGAAGACATTCTCTTTCCACTGATCCTACTTCACCCTCACTGGCTTGAACCAATTTTGATTGAGAAGGCTTGTCTGTCCCAGTTTTTTCCTGAATGTGTTCTGAAGATGTCTCCAGACTATTTTAAGGCGTAAGGGAAAAAAATTGTTTGGCCCCTTTTAAAGATATCTTAATTTTTTGTGGGATTATACAGCATATTTTCGTTCAAATCATTAGAGATTTGATTTTTTTTTGTATAAGCCTTTCAGAAACAGAAAAAGCCAAGCATAAAGAAAAGCCCTTTATTGTTAAGCAACATCTAACATTCAGAAGGATTCAAGATCTTTCTAAACAGGTGCAAAAAGTCAGTGTTTCCTGAATTGCTCCTTCTGAGTGCATTCTCGACGGAATAGGCAGAAAAGGAATCAATGTGCACAAAATTTTCTGAAATATTCAACAAAAATGCAATATTTTATTGATATCATATTAAAAACTAGAAAAATAGGTATACCCTACATTTTTCGTCTGAAGCCCGAAGTTGAATATTATCTATTTTTACTATTATTTTTTTCTATTATTATACAGAATGCAGAGATTATAAAAATAAAAGTTTTCCCTTTGCTTTCTTTTTCAAAACGCAAAGTATACTGAAATTCTGATATTAAAGTATGCAGTCCTGCATAAGAAACTATACGCATAAAATTAATAACTTTCATAACCACAAACTGGTCTTAATCTCGGGATCGGGATAAATTCGTGACGAGCATTTAGACAAACTAACTTTTTACCGATATTTTTATTTTTCCTCATGCACTGACAATTGATTACAATGGTTGAAATGCTTTCATTATAGTATAATGTGCATCATAGAGGGCAAAAATTTCATGCAGAAACTTATTACCAATTGAAGGATCCGCTGACTCCAACTTGAGTTTCTGGCTTCTGACCTGGGTCCTTGTTGACTCCAACATTTGCGCCGATACTGCCGTATTTATTTTCGTAAAGTTTGCGCTCGTATTCTACTTGGTATGCTGATTGGCCACCATTATTGCTAGCGCTAACGGTAACTTTGTTCTTGTCGTCTTCAGGAGATCTTCGGAGACGCTGGAATATAAGTATTATGGAATAGAAGAAATTCATTAGAAGAATTCAGGCTTTATTTATAAACTTCACTTAGCAAGTAGAAAACTTGTATCATAGAACAAATGCAAAAGGCAATTAACTTGCAGGGTCGCTTGATGTTCCGGAAACATACGATTCCAGCATCAGTGTGCTTTGGCAATTGTTGTGATACAGGTTATTTGCACTCAGCTTGAGAGTGACCTTGTGGTGGTTCCAAAGACCAGCAGCAATTAAAACTTATTTTAACCGTTACACTTACGGGCTTGAAACTTTCCGTTCCAGGATATGATTGTGGTTTCGGATTGAAGGGTCCTTGTCCGGGAAAAGTTGGAAAATCCGGCTGATCAGGGCTAGGAACAGGCAAAAGGCCAGCACAAGTTACTGCTAAGATCGCAGAAATCATCATAAAAATTGACAAAAGATCCCTCATGTTGTTGAATATTTAGCTGTAAGTAAAAAATAAAGACATTTTCAAAATGTTCCAAAAATTCTGACACGATTAAATATTATATGAAAATTATCAAATATGGATAGTTTTAACTATTTTGATCATATAGATTAGCCACTTTAGAATTTTAGTTTCCATAAGGTTCTACATTCTTGTAAACAGTATTTTAAAAAATCCACAATCCATTTAATTATTAACATTTAATACGTTGTCAAAATCGAATAAAACTTGGCAAATAGAAAAAGAATCTCCAAAATGAAAGTGAACAATTATTTCTTTCATGAAATTTTTTTTACAAATTTAGTTCCACTCACCTCTTCTCGTTCTCACTGGTTATAATCTTTGATTGGTGAAGATGATGCAGTATGTCTTTCGAGATCAGAATGATGCTTATATATTCCCCAAATATTCTATGTGACTGCTTAGCATTTTGAGGGGAAGTACCTGCGTCGATGTACTTCCCCGATATTTTCTGTTAGTGTTAAATCTATGTGGATTTATAGCTGCGTCTTCACATTGGCCTTCTTTAAAACTCGATGACGTTTCTTCTTTCACAAACAATAATTCAGGATATATAATTACTATATAATATATATATATATATATATATATATATAGTAATTATATATAATAATTATAGGACTATAATTATGAATCTCTAATTAAGTTCATTTTGAAAGAATGTTGTGAGAGGATTTACACAATGCTTTAAGAAAAAATAATAATAGTCATGGAAATATCAACAATTGCTAATTTTTCCAATAAGCATTTTTGGGTAACTGACGAAAAGAATTTCCCTAAAGGTAAAATTGAAGCCGTTTGTTGAAAAGGGGCCTAAGCAGAATATAGGTCAGAATGAAACTAAATACCCAAAAGGAGTCAGAACATGTCTTCTACTGAATTCTTTAATAAGAAATATATTAATAATCTCTGATTATTCTGAAAATTGATTACAAAGTATGACAATTGCCGAGAAGGGATCTAACAAGTAATTTTTAAATAATTTTATTTACTTGAAAGTACAATAATTTTATTACATAGAAAAATACAGTGAATCAAAACAACCTTCAGTAAAGAAAAATACCACTTAAATCATGGCCTGAATAATATATTTATATTGTATATAAAACAGTGAATACGAATTTATTTTTATTCTGCTCTTTCGACCATGGCAGTTTTTCCTTTTTTTATTACCTCATTCATGTACCTCAAATAATTCTCCTCCTATTTGCAAGCGTGTTAAACAAAATTTCCGAAAACAATGGTAAATTAAATAGGAATTATGTCTTAGAATGTGCTGGATTAAAATCCGAAAAAAATTGAGAAGACTTTTTTGACCTCCAGGTATGTAGAAAAAAATGAAAACTGAATAAAATTTAATAACTCTACAAACAAGAAATTTTTGGAACCTTTTTTTCGAGCGCGGGTAACCAAGCTGCATATCGATCGATTCCAAATTAATTATCCTTTTTTTAGGACCCCAATACGCTACTTTTCCGCGCAAAAAACTACCTCGTTGGACCCGAAAAAAAAATCTGCTGGTACACTATTTTGTAACATTATTGTAAATGATTACATTTTCATTGTATCTTTTATTGCATTCTTATTACATTATTACATTACGTCGTTGTTGGAACGGGTGGGGGTGTAATCAACAATATTGGTGTGAACAGTCACACGGGTTCCTTTTTACTTACCAGAAACGTTCATTGTAATTTTTAGTTTGAAAATCGACGATAAAGTGTGCTGTATAATACATGAAAAGTTCCATCTAAAGCATCAAAAGTCATATTATGGCAAAATAAGTCTCAAATCACATGATGATCTCACTATAAATTGACGGACAGTCCGTTTGGTATGTTAGAAATATATTTCTTCACCGGTACCAGCAGGGAACTTTTTTGCCGGTACCAGCAGACGATCTACTCCAAGTTATTTATGAGAATTATACTTAAAAATAAATCCTTGTTGTCAGTCAGAACTAAATTCTTGTTAGAGAATTTAGCATTTGGTAATATATTAATGATTATTATTCTGATTACTGAACTTTTTCATGAAAAGTATTCTGTACATTAATTTTTACGCAGAACTTCTCGTTAAAGTAAATAAGGAAACATACAAGAAGTGTGGTTCTCTCACAAGATGATTTCAAAAGAAATATAATTAGGTATTTATAACTATGTTTCACATTAGCATTGCTGATAAGACGGTGGTTCACCGAATAATTGTGTACATAACCTGTTTATTATTATCATTGAAATATAAGGAGTTTCACACGTACTTTTGGAACACATATTTGAAAGTGGTTGTTAATCCACATTGATTTACAAAGTGAGTCAAAAAATCGGGGAACTACATCGATGTAGGTACTTCCCCGAAAAATTCTGAGAAATCACTTATAATTATTTGGTTTACATAGTAAGAAACGTTCGGATCTCGAAAGACGTAGAGTATCATCTTCATCGATCATAGATTAACCAATGAGGAGGAGATGAGTTGAGTGAAACTAAATTTTCTTAATTATTCCCTATAAGAAATATTCTTTCACTTTCATTTCCGATCTTATTTCTCTATTCTTCAGATCTTTTCTTCCAATTTGAAGAATGCATTATATATAATCAATCAATAGTAATCTGCTGGTATTGATAGACAGCTAGTACTGTTATTTTTCCGTGTATTCTTGATAATTTTGTTATGGCTTTCATTTTACTCACAGCTGAACTTATATCAACATCAGGGGTATTTTTTCAATTTCCATGATGCTTTATGCGATGCTAGCAATAATAGACCTTCTGCCTGTTCCAAGATCGAGCACTGATCCGCCAGAATTTTCAACTTTTCCCGAAAAATACCTTTCAATCCAAAACCACAATCATGTTCTGAAACAGAACTTTTCAAGCCCGAAGCGTGACATTTTCAAATATACTCTACTTACTGCTGGTTTCGGAAACCATCTCAAGGTCACTCTCAAGCTGTGTGCATACAGCCTGCATTAGAACAATCGTCAAAGTATGCTGATGCTGAAGTCTCATGTTTCCATAACATAGAGCGAGGCAAAGATACTTGCCTTCTGCATTTGTCCCGCAGTAAAGTTCATAAATGAAGCCTAAAGAACAGAATTCTCCGATAGGACTCAGACTTCGGCAAAAACTGTAGGCAGTGTATATCAGTTTATAGAAAAAAAGGGGAAGTATAAGATTTAAAAATATATGATAATTGCTGCAGGCTTCTGAAACCAGCTCAAGGTTACTGCAAAACTGTGTGCAAATAAACAGTATTAAAATAATTGTCAGAGCATGCTGATGCTGAAGTCCTATGTTTTTAGAACATGCAAGAATTCAAAATTATTGCCTCTTACTTTTTCTGCAATATGAGTATTTATTTGATAAGAAAAGTTCCTAAAAAAGCCTAATTGTTCTAATAAATTTCCATAATTTTTCAATAGTTATATTTCAGTGTTTTCAAAGTTCTACTGAAGACAAAAAGAAGAAAATTTCTGTTAACGTTAGCAAAGATGGAGGTGAATCAGCATACCAAATAGAATACAAGCGAAAAATTTTCGAAAATGATCACGGCAGTATCGGTGCAAATGTTGGAGTCAACAAGCACCCATGTTAGAAGCCAGAAACTCAGGTTAGAGTCAGCGGATCCTTCCATTGATAAGAAGTTTCTCCATTGACATTCTATTTTCGACGATGCACAATTGCACATTATAATATCATAAATTGTTCCGATCATTCTAATCAATTATCAGTGCATTGAAAATTTATCTGTAAATATTTACTGTGTTTGATTCCTATTCACGAATAGATCCCGACCCTTTGATTAAGAAAAGTTTTAATTAAATTACTGACTTTGATAATTGATTTTTATTTCTTTTTTTCTTCACGAAAATTAATCTATTTGGAACTTTTTTGTTGTGAATTCAACTGCTTCATAGACAAATCGTATGTTTTGATCGAAAATTTAAGTATCTGATTCAAAATTTATCTTTTGAAAAAACAATTTTTTTCCTTCACATATTTCAATAGGTTATATATTCAGAAATATCTTATCAGAATTTCACACAGAAATTCGGAGTCTTTCTTTACTTTTGAGATTTTGGAGCAAAAGCGCGTAGAGAGCTGAGTGCTTGTAAACATCGTAGCGTTGTTTCATTTTGTGCCGTTTTGTTTAGTGAAAATGTTAGATATAAAGTAAAAGAGATTTTTAATTTTATAATAGTTAAATTGAAAAGGAAAAGAGCAAAAAAAACACGATTTTTGGGAATTTTTTGTTCAAACTGCCGCCTATTTGTTATTTTTCAAAATGAAAAAAATCCGCTTCGTCATTCCAGAGCTATGGTCATACATACATTGTTCATACATTTTATTAGGACGAACTTTCTACCATTACGGAATATTCTATAAGACTCGCTCCTTTTTCAACTCGCTCAGGGCTAAAACGTTACGTTAAAGTCTGTAATGCTAGCCCTAGCGCAATTTTTGACCGGTTAGTTAGACGGAAAATTTCGTTCGTTGGTGCTTATTCAAGTTAGTTGCCATTACTTAATTTGTATCAAATTCAAAAAGGATAACATAATATAATTTTTTCATCTCATATTTTATTATTGGAAAATATATAGGATATCAATAAGAATTTATGGGTAAAGTGTCAAATAGCCTTTGGGACCTTTTCCATCACCCGTGTGGGAAATTTCCTGGCAGTCTTGAATCATGCTCAAGGCAGTACAGTTTTTATCAAGCCTGTATATTCGCGCAATACTAGCGGTTTGGACTTAAACAAAAATTACAGAGTTGAATTCAGAAAATAATAATTTTTTAATGAAAGATTTAGAAAACCACAATACAGAATTGTAATAAATGCTTAAGTGAAAATGTAATGGGCACCTTTACATATTCAAGATAACAAGCAATCATTGTTGAAGGTGATTGAAAATTTAATATACGAATCGTATTTTTAACAACGATTTATTTCAAAGAATATTTAGAAACATTTCCTTTTAAATGAACTATACAGTAAAGTCATAATAAATTAATATTAAACTTATAATGATTATAATATTTATAATGCTATGTATTATATTGGTAATATTCCGTAAAATCGAATTTTAACATAATTAATTTATTAAATTAATTTAATTATCCATTTACTGCGTTAATGATAATTAAGCCTAACGTAATAATTATTTGAAATAATAAAAAATAATTATTTCGTAGCCAAATCACAAGTATAATCATACAAACTTTATGATTTTCAATGATTCATTCACACATCAAGCACTTTTAATCTCCATAAATTGTTCACTCATTTGTTCATTTTTTTGTAAAAAAACATCTATTTTTTATTTTCGGTTAACTAAAGAATCTATACATTAGATTTTTATGTAATAAAAAAGAATTATACTTGTAAATATATAAAAACTTATAAATATATATATAAATATATATATAAATATATATATATATATATATATATATACAATCATATATATCTTCAAAGATAGTTCTATTTTTTTACAATAACAATCGATTATTGCAGTAATAACTAATTAATTGTAGGATAATGTGTAAAATAGAACACAGCATGTTAATGAAAAAAGCTATGAAAAATGGAAGGTTTTTATTATGAATCAGCGTATTTTTTTTAGATATATTGTAGCTGCTCTTAATATTAAAATATGCAAATCATATCATATTAACAATATCTCAAAATTCAAATGTTCAACATTTCCATTATATGGAGACTAATTTTTAAGATTCACATAATATAGATCAATATGGCCTCAGTTGTTGCATAAAATTTCATATTTATTTTTCTCACTTTAGGGCAAAGGCACTTATTTTCGAGAACGTGCAGTCGTGCACATTGCCAATTTCGAAGATACACTGTTTACATTTTTTGTGTTTTGGCATGTAGGTTGAATTTTCATATTATTAGTCACTTAGCACAATTGAAGCCGTTTATCAAAAAGGGGCCTAACTCATAAAATGTCAATTCGAGAAACATCTACAAAATTGAATTGGTTGAATTATATCAGAAATTGGAACTAATTAACTCTTATATGTCACGTTTAATGAAAGTTTGGCTTTATTAGAAATTAAATTGAGAAAAACAATATTCAAAAAAGAAAAGAGATCTTACTAATTTATCTGCTAAGACCCTTTTCCACGATGCATAATCTATATACATTTCTGGGAAAGTAACCATAGTTTCCTGTAGACTTCATTATTGAATAATATCCCTCTATTTCCTTTTTTTTTACTTATGGCTCATGATTTACAAACTCTATTACAGAAAAATCAAAATAGTATGAAACTTTTTAACTTCACTTCAAAATCTTTTCCGGAAGATATTTATAGAAATTATTTGTTTGTTTTTATGATACTTAGATCCGTTTTCAAAAATGAGATTCAGGTCATGATTTATCTAGGATTTCTCTTCGCTAGAGGGTGTTTTAATATTTTGTTTCTTCTTCTTATGATATTAGTTTCCTTACACTTTTTAAAAATCTTTTTGGCTTTTTGATTAGGTATCCCAATTTTATGTTGAGTTATATATAAACCTCTAATATTATCAGACATTTGAACAATTGCCGTTTTTTTTGCGTATTTAGTTTCGTTTTGACCAAAATACTATTTAGGCCCCTTTTTGGCAAACGGCTTCAATTGTATCTATAGGAAAATTCTTTTCGTCAGTAATACGAAATTGCACGTTATGGAAATTAGCATTTGTTGATGTTGGCATGATTATTAGTCTTTTTTCATGTATTGTGTAAATTAATTTTTATGAAGAACATTTCGCTAAAGTAAATAAGGAAACATTCAATACGAAGGTCCTCTCACAAGATTCTTTTAAAAGGAATTCAATTAGAGATTCATAATTATAGTCTACACTGGCATTCCTGATAAGACGTTGGTTCCCCGAATTATTGTTTGTAGAAGCTGTTTATTATCTTCCAAACACGAGGAATACGTGATCAACTTACGGTTTGTGAAAGAAGAAACGTCATTGAGTTTTGAAGAAGGTCAATGTAAAGCCGCAGTTAGAAATCCACATAGATTTTCAACCAATTGAAAATATCGGAGAAGTACATCGATGTAGGTACTTTCCTTCAAAATGCCAAGCAATTACTTAGCATGTTTGAGGTATATATAAGGATCCTTCTGATCTCGAAAGACATATGTACTGTATCATCTTCACCAGTCAAAGATTCTTTATTACCAGTGAGCACGAGAAGAGGTAAGTGGCACTGAAGTTGCAAAATTATTCCATAAAAGGAACATCTTATAACTTTCATTTTCAAGATTTTTCTTCTATTTGGCAAGTTTCATCCGATTTTAAAAATGCATTAGATGCTAATAATTGAGTGGAAATATATACTATATTCCTAATATAAATACAAGGACAATGCTAACCCAGGGTTCGAATGTGAATCAGTGCTTATTTTTATTGCGGATTGTTTTTTAAAGACTTTTTACAAGTATGTTAAAAATGTCCATGTTTGATAATTTTTGTGTAATATTTAATCATGTTATAATTGTTGAGAATGTTAAGAATGTGTCTTATTTTTACTTACAGCTGAACATTCATCAACATGAGGAATCTTTTGTCAGTTTTTATACTGTTTTCTGCGATCCTAGCAGCAACTTTTGCTGGCCTTTTGCCTCTTCCCAGCCCTGATCAGCCGGAATTTCCAACTTTTCCTGGACAAGGACCTTTTAACCCAAAACAGCAATCATATCCCGGAACAGAACTTTTCAAGCCCGTAAGTTTTACGTTTGAAATAAATTACAACTGCTGCTGGTTTCTGAAACCACCTCGAAGTCACTCCCAAGCTGAATGCAAATAGCATATATTAGAGAAATATTGAAAAAGCACACTGATGCTGGAGTCGTATGTTTAATAGAACATGTAGCGGTCCGACATTAATTGCCTTCTGCATGAGTTCCACAATATGAAATTTCAATTTGATATGTAAAGTGTATGAATAAAGCCTAATTCTTTTGATAAATTTTTTTAATTCCATAATACCTATATTCCAGCGT
>CAKNXH010001586.1:0-51825 GCA_932178445.1 Andricus quercusramuli
ATTGTAACGAGAAGCTTTTGAAGAAAAATGTAAGATTTCTCGGCGGATAGAGTTGGATAAAAACTTGCAAGATTTTTATAGAATATAGGATTTGATACAAGTCCTGTGTCAATAAGATTTGATAGGATTTTAATCAGAAACTATTGATATAAAAATATAATATTTCTCGATGAATAGAATTTGATAAAAATTTACGAAATTTCAAAAGATAGGATTTGATACAAGTTCTGTGGGTATATGATTTGATAGAGGTTTAAAGTGTAAGATTTCTCGATGGATAGAATTTGATAGAAATTTCCGGAAATTTGTAAGATTGGAATTGATACAAGTTCTACAAGGCTAAGATATGATAGATTTTTGAAGATAAACTGTTGAAAGAAAAGAATACGATTTTTCTACATATAGAATTTGATCCAAATATCCAAGATTCTGGAACATAGGATTTTTATACAAGATTGATGCCGTTAAGATTTGATAGAGTTTCAATGACAAACTGTTGATAGAAAAGTAGACGATTTCGCAAAGAATAGAATTTGATAGAAATATCCGATATTGTGAAGCATACAATTTGACAAATTTTTGTCTGGATAAGATTTGATAGAATTGAAATGAAAATATGATGACAGTAAAGTACACGATTTCCAGATCGATAGCATTTGATAGAAATGTCTATCAAATGTGCTGATTAATTTTTAATTGTGAAATTCATTTGATTGAATTAGATAAGATTTTTCTAACTGTGCTGATAGAATTTGATTCGTGAAGTCCGTTTGATTCATTTCATAGAATTTATATCAACTGTTCTTGTAGAATTTTATTCAAATTTCACTTCTTGATAGATTTTAATTGAATTTTCTCTGAATGTATAGAATTTGATTTAATTTCATATCTTCTCTGGATAGAGGTTCTTTCAAATTTTATAATTTTCCATCCTTTTCTCCAGCAGAGTTTCGACATAAAATTATTCAAAAATAGAATAATATAATATATAGATAGGCTAATGAAAGGGAATGATAATGATATTCATTTTTTGGATCAAGGGTGCTTGGTACAATATTCTTAAATGCATCCTCGTGTTTCAGCTGTGAAAGAAAAAATAAAGGCATTTCGCTGCGATTAGGATGATCAAGCCGGTCAATGGCGGTCGCTTTCATTCAATTCCTCTGGACAGATAAACAGAGATCGGTCGAAAAAGCATCGATTTGCTTACGCACTCGTAAATCGTTGCGAAAGACTTCTAATGGATTTCTGATCGTAGGTGAATGAGTTATCAGGTGAAGTGATTAATCTATTAAATTAAAAGCCAGGGTCATTTGAGCGTAACATTTTTATCAGAGGAAGATAAGTGACTACACTGACATGATATGAACATATGATTCATGAACATAAATTTCGCTTTAAAAAAGATACGGAATTTAAAATGTCCTAATTCTTTAATTTCAAATATAGCTTATGAAAAAATAATAATAATAAAACTTTTAAAATGTGTTCAAATGTTTTGGAACCCCTAAAATCTGTTGAGATCCTCTGCAAAATCATGGAAATCTCGTCCATGTTTTTAAATCTTTAAAATTCCTTGAAATATGATAACTTCTTTTAAAATCTTATAAATCCCATAAATAGGGTGAAATCTCCTGAAATCTCTGAAATCCCTGAAATCAGGAAAAATCCGTAGAAAGCCTTTCGAATCTTTCAAAATACCCTAAAAGCTTTGAAATCCATTGAAATCCTTTAGAACCTCTGAAATCTGTTGAGATCCTCTAAATTCTGTAACAGTTCCTGCAAAACTCGTCAATGTTTTTAAATCTTCTTTGAAATTCTGAAAATCTTCTTATGCTGCTGAAATCATTTGGACATCCTTAGAAATTTTGAAATCTGTGGACATTTTCTACAATCCTATGAAATTCTTTTGAAATTCCGTATAACTTCTTAAACTCTTTGATATATCGTAAAATTCTTCCAGAAATCTTTAAATCTTAGAAATTCCCTAAAATCCATTTAATTCCTTAAATATTCTTAAAATCTTGGAAATCTATTGAAGTTTTATAAATCTTTAAAATCCTTGGCGATTCTATAAAATTGCGTAGGTCTAGTAAAATCCCTACAAATCCCTACACAATTTCCTTAAAATGTTTGAAAACTTTGAAATCAGATAAAACTTCTTGAAATCTCTTGAAATGTTTTCAAATTTTTGAAATCTGCAAAGTCTTGAATGTTTTAAAATTTAAATTTTGTGAGACGGCGGATGTGTTGTAAAACCATTCTAGCAAAAAAGTTCACAAACATGTTTAAAGAAAAAGTGAGAAAATAATTTCATGGCCGAGAAATTTAAGAAAATAGTAGCATTATTCTCATTTTTCTCAAAATATCAGCAAAATAGTGTCATCATCAAAAAAAGGTCAAATAGTGTGAATAGTGGAATAAGTCCGAGCCCTGAAATAGGAAGAAGCAATTTGGAATCAATATAAGACTTTTTGTCCTTTCAGATGGAAATAAGATAGGTAGATGTGAGCATTAAAGGGATTGTCGATTGGTACTTGGCTCTTTAAATTGGTTCGAAATAGGCTTCTCGATCTCCCTGCCACGTAATAATGTTGCGGAATGGCCTCTCTTCCTATCTTATTATGGAGTCACGTGCACTTTGAACAACCTCGGTAAAACACCATGACACGAACCAAGGTCTACAGGTCTCTGTTCATGGGGGTGGGAAGCCCCTGCAGATATAATTGATTAAATACCACACCATCTCTTACATGCTTCTCGTTGTTCTTTTCCGAAGGTTGGAAAGGCAATTCTAATTATTCCTCTATTCCCTTGTAGAAAATTTCAACCACACTATTTTTCTGCATATCTTTTTAAAACCTACGAAATAAATATAGTCAAGAAATGCGGTCTTCTTCCCAGGAAATCAATTGCAATCTTTTCAAATCTCTCGAAATACGTATAGGCGCGATCTACACGGTAGTGAAACCCCCCCCCCCCTTTTTTTTTGGGGGGGGGGGGGGGGGCCCCACAAATTTGTCTAACTTACCTTCACTTTTTAGGTTTTCATAGCCCCAGACAGAAACGATTATAGTTTCGGTCAGAAGTCCTTCAGTCTGTCCATCATATTTTTTTCCAAGAAGAGGAAGTGGCGGGAACTCCTCTCTCTTAAACTGAACCAGTGTAATTGTCACTGGTTGAATCAGTATTTTGAATTATCGCTGGTGAATCAGTGATTTTTCCACTTTGACTGGATGAACCAGTAAGTGATTCAATTAAAATAGCGCTACTGATTCTACCAGTGACACCAAATGATAGATTGAACCAGTGATATAGCGCTCCACAGGCGCGAGACATGAACATCCAGTCGTCTGGCTCCCGCGCGTCACCGGTCAGGTCTTGGCATTTCTCGAGTGAAAACAAACCATATTGTTAATAGTGTTTGTTTTATAAATATTTGACACCTGGCTGCAATGAGCAGGGGATGGAATATCTCTCGCTTGATAGTGGGAAGGCCCCTGGCCACTTGGGTTTGACTTTGAGCGAGGCGACACGTTGACGTAACGACGGGTCTTCCCACAATTAGGCGCAACATATGATATCCGATTATATTGCAGCCAGGCCTTCATTTATTGCTGTGAGGGTAAAGTGCGGGTTTTAACAGATAATTTTGCAACTGTTACCACAATAGTGATGAATGATAAGTGTCATACCTAAACAGCTGACAGACAAGGCGTACGACCAGATTCACTGGCACTGAGAAATCAGTGAACCTCACTGAGTAAACCAGTGCCGAAAATTCACTGAATGAACCAGTGGATTCTCCAGTGACACATTTCTGGCTGTTTGAACCAGTGAGATGTCACTGGAAATCAGTGAGATTTCACTGGTTCATTTTAAGAGAGCTAACTCACAACTCTGGGAACTCAGGGAAATGAGGGGAGCGAAACTAGGGGAGTGAGGGTAAATGTGTGGGGAAGTGTGGAGAGGGGGAAGTAGATGAGGAAAAATGTTTTCTTTGCACAGAAATCTCGTTTTTAAATGATAAAATTTATCCAATCACTTTGAATATCATTTAATTTATTTTTCGACCAGCAGGCCAAAAAATAAACGGTTATCTATATCTATTATCGATTAAAAAAGTGTCCTCAGAATAAAAAAATGGAATAAAACCCTTCAACTCTTGAAAATTCTATTAAAAGTCCTTAAATCTTTACAACCCGCTGAAATTCAATAAAATCCCTTGAAAACCCACGGGAAATCTGATGATAATTCCTGAAATCCCGGAAAATTTATGGAAATAAAAATCCTTCCAAATCTTCTGGAATTCTCGAAACTTCTTTAAAACAAAAAACAATTTTTTTGAATAATATTTGAATGTTCCTTAAAATCATTAAAATCCTTGGAAATTCCTTCAATTTTTTTTTAATCTTCTTGAATATTACTTAGAATCCTTGGTCCTTAGAATCCTTGAAAATATTGTACAATTTTTAATATCTTCCGAAATCTTTTAAAATACCTCCAAAATTTTTTCAAGCGCTTGCAAATTATTTATTTAAATCTTTTGAAATTTTCGAAATCCTTCAAAATTTCTCAATTCATGTGAATAAATTCATTGAAATTCATTAAAATACTATAAAATACGTTGAAATCGGGTGAAATTACATGAAATCTGACGACATTCCTTGAAATTTCTTGAAATATTTGAAGCCCTGTGAAATCCTTTGAGATTCTGGAAAATTTAACAAAATACCATGTAAAGAGCCTTTAGAATTCTCAGAATTACTGAAATCCTCAAAAAACTGATAGAGAAACTTAAAAATCTTTTGAAATATTTGCAGATCGGAAAATATTCTACACGTCGAGAGAAACGGCTAATTAATTGGACCAATTGGTCTCTAAAACAAAAACAAGTTTCTGGTCATTTCTCGGTTATTAAACATTTTTCCGAGTAATAAAAATTTAAACTCTCATACCCGAAAAAATGTTGAGTAAATTTGAATAGTGAATACTTAACTGCAAAATCAAATCATTCAAAGCATTAGAACTCTTCTGAAATGAAAGTATTCACAATAGAATTAAAATCATTTTTAATTCATCCATTCATTAAACAATTTTATCAGGCTTTCCTTCAAATATCTTCAGGTTAGAAAAATTGACATATTATTATTTATTCGTAAAAATTAGCATTCAGATGATTTTAAGGGATTTCGACACGGATTTTATAATATTTTAATAGATGTCAAAGAATTTATTTAGCAGAATTTGGGTATTTGAAAGGATTTTAGGAGATTTAAAAAGATTTCGAGAAATTTTCAAGCGCTTAAAATAATTTCAAGGCATTTCAAAAGACTTCAAAGGATTTTGAATAGTTTAGGGTTTAGCATTTGATTATATATTAAAATCCGCTAAAAATAACGTAAAAGCATCAAATGAAAATCCTTTAAAATCTTCAACATTTTTTGAAATCCCTCCAAATCATTAAAAATACCCTAAAAGTCTATGACCTTTTAAATCGTATGAAATCTTTCAAAATCCTTATAAAATTTAGGAAATTTTTTACAATCACATAAATTTTGCTTTCATTTCTTAAAATTCCTTAAAATCGTTGTAATAATAGTAGATCCCTCAATGTGCAATCCCTTGGACTGCCGTAAAATCTTTAACATCTTTTTAAATTCCTTAAAACGTTTAAAAGCTTTGAGCATTATCCAAATCGTTTGAACTCTCAAAAAAATTGGCTTTTAGGACCGGTCTGCAAGACTTTTATCGGGTCGGTTAGTGATACCTAGTCCGCTTCTGAACGTCAACTGAACTAGCCCAACCGTGGCCCAGAAATTGGGTCGTTATTTAGCGTTGCTCGTTTTAAAAAATGAATCAGAGTGTACCCGATGATCGGGTCATGTTTGGACCAGAGTTGGGTCGATACTTGGTCAGCCACTTATTGCCAATGTCAGCATTTTAGGTAGCACTTACACAAGTTTCTGATAAATATAAAAGGTGGCCCAACTATAGCTGCCGATGTTTGCACCGATGGTTTTACTCTGGGTGGTAAAGCAAATTCGCACATAGGCTGAAACAACATGGTCTCCAGGGTGTTCCTTGCCTAGAGCAGCTGAATCAGACACAATTTCAAGACATCTTTATATCAATGTACCCTCATGAAATTGTCTGGTGGAAGCTCAACATGTCTAAAAATAAATATTATTTTGCAAACTATTTTCGGACAAGAGCACTTACATCCTCATCTACAAATCCCCAATCGGATTACAAGTGTCTTACAATCTCTAAATAGTACTTCCTGAGTCCTCAGTACAATATATTATCTCGAAGAGCTCTACCTGTCGTTTTTCGCGAAACATAAACTCCACCCAGAATGCGAATACCGGATTTACTCTTAGAGCTGAACATAAAGCTGTACTATGACGAACGAAGTTTCGCCCAACGTGCAAGAAAATTTATTACTCTCTAGCTCGATGCCGTGTAAGTATCACTCTGCTATTTGTAGTGATTAGAATCCTCGAAGAACGAATGATCATTGCGTAAACTGTCATTGTATGTAGATTCGCGCGAAAGAATTGGCCTAGAAATGTGCCTCTTTAGGTTGAACGGACTTGGCATCGATCGAGATTCACTCCGAGAGGTGAGGCTTGATAATATAATGAGAGAAGAATGAGAAAAGTCAGAAATAAAGTATCGGAGAGAACAGCATTATTTCCTAAGCTCAGGGAGTGAACAATGACAAAGATAATAACGAACCAGCCAACATGTCTATCAGAGAAGCTTTTGTCTATCGGAAAAGCGTTTGGTACATTACTCTGAAAGATTTATGGTTATTTGATGACGAATGGTTGACTTATGGAAATAATCTTGCTACGCCATGAGATCTTGCGCTGTTAGAAGGACTACGAAAAAGGAAAAGATTCTTGGTTGTCGGTTTGATAGAAAAGATTGTGAAATTGTGTTAATAGAGAAATGTGAAGGAACAATCAATTCTAATCGAAGGAGCATCTAAAGTGACTTTCAAGGTTGACATCTTTGTTAAAATTTCTCAAAGGATGTAGGGGAAAGTGGGTTATGGTGTCAGCGCGGGGCATGGCGACTCTTGCAAATAATGCTCGTGTTTTTTCATTTTCATATTAATTTTGTACGTAACCCCGTGTGGAAAAATTTCGTGGCAGTCTTAAGTAGAGAGATCGGCTGGCTAGTTCGAATCTAGACCGTCTACTTAAGACGGTCTGACGAGGTGTTGGCCTTGGCCCTCTCAGACGGACTCGATTGAAAAATTTTCAAAGTGTCGTCGAAACGGTCTGACTTGGCTCCTCTCAGACGGACTCGATTGAAAATATCTACTTCGTGGCTGTCTTAAGTAGAGAGATCGGCTGGCTAGACCGAATCTAGACCGTATAGTTAAGATGGTCTGACAGGGTGTTGGTCCTGGCCCTCTCAGACGGTCTCGATTGAAAATATCTAAGTGCTATCGTGACGGTCTGGTGTGATCCTCAGCAGACGGACATGATTAGGAAAACTTTAAAGTATTTCAAAGTATGCAGGATCGTTTTCTGTTGACGTCATTGACACTTATCTGTCGCGAGTACAACTTTTTCCTGTATTTTTTTGTAAGAAAAAATTCAAAGTTCCATCTTTATGCACAATTGTGAATGTTAAAAAAAAAATACATTTTATGTCAATCTCAACGTTGTAAAATGGTCTGAAACACATAAAAACCAAACCTTACACAGAAGTTTAAAAAAATGTGTTATTAAAAAATTGTCAAAGTTCACGATCAAACTTCTAAGTTCCGTCGTTAAAAATTTTAAATGTTCATAAAAAATCACATTCCCTGTCATTGTAGAAAGTTTTAAAGTAGTCTAAAACACGAAAAAACGAAATATTACACGAAAAAAAAAGTTTTAATCGATATAAATTATTTATTTAAAAATTATATTATTTATATTCCTGTCAACAGTTCATATATTTTACATTTGCATAACGTCACATAATAATAAATATTCAATTAGGAAAAGAGAGTTTAAAATTTGGTGTTTTAACTTTTTTGAGCTGTAGCTTATGAAGATGGCTTTTTCATCGAGTTTCGACTCGCAGGTTTAGCGCAATGGTTAAGACTCCCGACTGCTAGGCGATAGATTTAGTTATATAGATGTAGGCTCGATTCCCCGTAACGTTAGAAATTTTATTTGTAAGAGAATATTTAAAAATGTAATATATGTATTCACTATATACCAGGACCATTAATATTCAAAGTCAAAATACTCGCAATCAATTAATATTTATTTTTTATTATTCTACAAATTAACTCCGGTGAAGGCGGCCAGAGTCTGGACGAGCTGATCAGCGGCTGGTTAGCACCGTCTTATCTAGTCCATATCATGGTTAAGGCGTTACACTTCTGGCCAGCGGCGCTATTAGACCGTCTGTCCAGCGTCTGAACAGACACAAGACGGTCTGGCCAGCGCCCGGCAAGCGCCCTGAAATTTTTCCACACGGAACATAGCTTTCTTTGGTACTCAAGAAAGCTATTTCATATAGAAAAACTAATATTAAACTCAAGAAACACGAGCATTATTAGCAAGAGTCACCGTGCCCCGCACTGACACCATACCCCACTTTCCCCTATCAGTTTATAAATGTGCAGTACGCAGTATGTATATACTCGTATGTCCCAAGAAGAGACATTTATTTAGCGCGATATACGGATGTAAGTACATTTAAGATGAGACTACACAACAGTTCAGAGATAAGAGAACAATTTTAATCCACCGCGAATAAAAAACTGAGAATAATTCTAATGAATTGAAATACACTAAAAAGCAATCTGGTGGTAATATAGTGGTCAAGCAAGAGAATAAGTCGAGATGATCAGTTATTTTCCACATTCATGAGATAGCATTTCGCAGTCGAAAGCAAATTATTGTTTCTTTCAATGAAAAAATTTGATTAGGGTGACATTAAAAACTAGTTGTGAATTCGATCTCGGATCTTTCCACTTTGTTTGTATTTACAATTTTATGGTGCTCATTTGATGAGCACTTTGCTTCCTCATCATTAGCAAATATATTTGCTTCCTCATCATTAGCAAATATATTTGCTTCCTCCTAGAGTTAGTAAAAATAAAAGAATACAAACATGTCAATCAAAACGTTTTAAATCCAGGAGTCTTTTCTATTTTTGAATGAAGTTTGAATTATGTTAAGGAAAGAAGTTTTTCTGTAAACACAGACTTTTCAAATTATATAAATGACGATAACTTCCTTATACTTCAAGAAAAATCTATTAATATTATAGGTCAATTCAATTGTCTCGAGTCAGCGAATTTTTTCAACATTCTTAACCCGTGGTAGGCACACTGGTGCGAATTCGCACCAAAGAACATTTTTATTTTGTAGAATTCGAAGGGAGATGAATTCAAATTTTACATGGGAAGGGAGACCCACTTTTTAAATTATCTATAATTTTCATGGTGATAACGAACTTCAAAAACGGAAAATGCCGAGTCGCACCAGTGTGCCTATATAGAAAATGCGTCAAAGGAGTGTGCCTACCACGGGTTAATATAATAATAGATATTTTAAAAACATTGCATTGGACATTTTTCAAATTGAGGGACGTTCAATTGAACGAATTTAAAATTTTGAAAAGTTTTTACTATTACAAAGCTTCATCTGTCAAATACAGTATTTAGCCAGGGTGTCACTCACTTAGAAAACATAGAATTGTAAGGACATTAAATAAAAATGTTTTTTTTTTCATTTGTAAAAGTAGCTTTATATTACTGGATTTAACAATTATGTTGAAAATTAGTTTTTAGTCGAAAATTACATTTTTTTTAACCTAAAAATGAACTATTCTATTTTTTTGTTACAAATTATATTTTCCAGTTAAAAATTCAACTATTTAGTTAAAAATTCATGCATTTTGTTGTAAAGTCGTTCTTTTTATAGAAAATTAATCTTCTTGGTTGAAAGTTCATTATTTTTCTAGAAAATTCAACGGTTTGGTTGACATTTTTTTCTCTCTTGACTGAAAAATCCTTCTTAGCTGAAAATCCAAATCTAGTTAAAAATTCGTTTTTTTTTATTGAATTCAACTGCTTTTGATTTAAACTTAAAATATTCTTAAATTTAAATATCAGGAGATTTATCATTTTAACTAAAAATTCATCTCATTGGTTGAAAACTGAACTATTTTGTTGGCAATTCTTTTTATTTTAGGTTCAAAATGAATTTTATTTTAGGTTGAAGATTAATTTTTTAAACTGAAAATGTAACTATTTTGTTGACAATTCTTTTTTCTTTGATTCCAAATTAATATTTTAAATTGAAACTGTAATTGATTTTAATTAAGATTCATTATTTCAGTGCGAAATACTTGAATGTTTCCATACTACGAAAAATTACACATGGAAAAATCTTGATATACCTAAAAAAACCTAAAATTTCCAGGCAATTTTTTCCCAGGATTTGATTAGATACCTTGTAGCGTACCAAAAATAGGAATAATAATAGAAACCTGCAAATTTGATAAAATTGCTATCTAAAATTTCAGGAAGGATGGCTTTCGTCACAGAACCAATCGAACTTTTATTTTCATGAGGGAAGTTGAAGTGGACTTAACCGGAATCTAAATTAAACTTCACTTGAGATTAAAAAGCGAATGGCCAGTTTGTGACGTTTAGTAAAATAAAATTCGAATAAAAACGATTCGCGCCGTTGAAGCGGCGCTTTGCAGTCATTAGCGTTAATCGACGGCTCATTACCGAGATGGTTTCCAACCACAAGATTCTTTATTAATTAAGTGCTCAAAGAGTTCGCGTTCATGGAATATTTTACGAATTTTACCACTGTCGATTACCTTGTCCATTATCGCAGCTTTCCACGCAATTTATATAAATTCTCACGTTCCGACGTTGCAAATAAAAAGCCAGAGGGCTAACCGATTAAACTAGGGAAATTGGATTTTGCATTTCCTTATTGATGTTCTAATTCAAAACGCTTGACTTTGATTAGCAAAATTAGGGATTATGTGATCTTTGGAAGTGTTGAAAAGTGTTAATAAGACACAAGGAGAAAGTAGCTATCCTGATAGCTAAAGAAGGATTTTTCCTAACCTTTAAGCAGTGGCGTGCGGTCTCACAGACCGCACCATGCTTTTGATATGTGGGTCTCTTCTCCCTCTAGTCTTCCACGAGGCTGCTGTTATTAGTAGCTTTAGTTTTAGTTGTGCTAAACAACATGAGGTCCTGCATTTAATTGGTAAGTAATATCAATTGAATGCTAACAGGCGGTCAGTGAGACCTTACCTCTACGGTAGCGTCACAATTTTATATTTCTGTTTCAATTTGTTTCAAGGTATTTAAAATGCAAGATGTCACACAGAAACAAACTTCAGCTTGATGCAGGTACCCCAGAGTACGGAACGCTGGCGTACCAGAAAAGTTTTACGTCCCGATTATCTCTCATTTGAGCAAGAAGTGACAAATTAGTATGAACGTATGGGCGTGCGGTAGCTTAGACCGCACCATGCTTCTGATATGTGGGTCCCTCCCCCCATTGGTGTGAAAAATTATTAACAATAAATGTTGATAAAATTTATTGATTTTTTACCTAATCCAATGTCCCTCCATATACTTGTATGAGTTAGATAACAAATCCGCCAGAGCTCACGTCTATTTTAGTCCAAAAATTAAATCACTACCATACTTAGTTAAGTTAGATAACAAAAACTTCTTCACTTATTTAATTATATATAAAAATATATATTATAAAGCGGTCCGTCAGACCTCAGGTCCATTTTAGTGCCAAAATTAAATCACGACCAGGCGAATAAAATCCTAATTTATAAAGAGAACTCAGGATACAAAGCTTGCTCTTATCAGAAAATTTCCATTTATGAAGTGCATCATAAAATGCAGTGAGCTGAGCTTGCGATAATTTATTAACCTTTTAATTTTGCTTAGCCTTTCCCTCCAACCTTTATACTTGATCTGACAATGCGATTACGCCGATCGTAAAAGAGGAATTAAGCAAAATTATTTCGCTTTCAAGACTCCTTCGGTAAGCGGTAAAGATATCGTCGGATCCACTTGAAGTGAATTTTAAATCTCGATTCAAGCAAAAACTCGAAGCCTTAAAAAAAAATCATGGTCGAGAGTTACGTCTGTAGTATTTAATTACAAGTGGATTATATTTACTAAGTATGAATAAATTGCAGGTATCGGTTTTGATTGATCAACTTTAATTATAGGCTTTTGTTGTAAATACTCATATAATCAACATACAAACAGTGTTTAAAGACAGGAGTAGCAATTATTCACACTTTGGTCTGTATGGTTATTGGCTACAAACACTGTTTAGCTAAATCTATGCAAAGATGTTGGCACTTTGCGTCAAGACTTCACTGTCACTTTCGAGCTACAAATTATTGGTCTGGGAAAAGATCAATTTCGCAAATACGATGATGATTAATTCGATGATAAATTATTGAGTTTGAATAATTAATCGATGTTTTTTGAAAATTACGCAAATTAACACATGGGTTAAAATAACATGATTTTTATGGGTTTAAATAATTAATCGTTTTTTTTTTAATATTATGAATAGACCTTTTGCTAATTCTTATACCCAATACTCTATTAGAAGACGTGCAAAAATTACGAATAGTCTTTTTATAAAAATTCGAACCACGTACCTCCTTTTGCTAAGTAAGTTTGTCGACAGTTTTGACCCCCCCCCCCCCCCCATCTAACGTGATTTTTACCGACTAAATTATTTTCGTCCACTTATTTCATTTTATATCAAAAACAGTTCAATTGAACAAACTAGCTGTGAATTCGATTTCGAGTGTTTCCACTTTGTTTGTATTTATAATTATATGGTGCTCATTTCACGAGCACTTTGCTTCCCGATAGCAAATGTATTTGCTTCCTCATAGAGGAAGCATTAGTTATTTTTTTCAATAATAGGCAAACCGAAGTCTTCATTTTGCTCAATTTAAAAATAGAAATTTACCAAAAATGAAAAATTACAGAATAATACAAAAATGTTTTAAATAACAAGACAAATGAGACAAATCAAATCTTGGGTTCGAAATAATAATTTTTTGAGCTGGAAAAGGGAAAGGAAAAGTTCTGTCGCACCCTATCCCTTTCCCAGCTTTACGATTTCTTCACAAAACTTGTCATAATATTACTCTATTTGAAAATTTATGATCAAAAAGTCTTTTCTATTCATGCATCAACTTTAAATTATGTCGGTGAAAAAAGTTTTTCTGTTTGAACCTGATGATTCAGATATTATAAATGAGCAGAAATTCCCTAATCTTCAATAAAGTGTATTATTATTATTATTATAGATCAATCAATTTTCCTTGAATCAAGAGATTTTTTCCGTTCTTGCATCAATTTTGAATTATGTTACTGAAAATAAGTTTTACTATGAAAAACCGTGTTTTCAAATATTATGCAATTTCACAATTTCCATACTCTCCAATAAAATGTCTTAGTATTATAGGTCAATCGATTCATCTCGAATCAACACATATTTTCTGTTCTTGCATCAACTTTGAATTATGTTAATGAAAACAGTTTTACTATAAAAAAACGATTTTCAAAATATATAAATTACCATAACTTCCCCACTCTTTGATAAAATGCATTATTATTATAGGTCAATGGATTCGTTTCGAACCAACGAATCTTTTATATCCTTGCATCAACTGTGAATTATGCTAGTGAAGAAAGTTTTACTATAAAAAACCGATTTTCAAAATATATAAATTACCATAACTTCCCTACTCTTTGATAAAATGCATTATTATTATAGGTCAATAGATTCGTCCCGAACCAATGAATCTTTCACATTCTTGCATCAACTTTGAATTATGCTAATGAAAAAAGTTTTACTATAAAAAACCGTATTTTCAAATATTATGCATTACCATAGCTTCCTTACTGTTCAATAAAATTCATTAATATTATAGGTCAATCGATTCGACTCGAATCAACACATCTTTTCTGTTTTTACATCAACTTTAAATTATGTTAATGAAAAAAGTTTTACTATAAGAAACCGATTTTCAAAATATATAAATTACCATAACTTCCCTACTCTTTGATAAAATGCATTATTATTGTAGGTCAATCGATTCGTTTTGAACCAAGGAATCTTTTATATTCTTGCATCAACTCTGAATTATGCTAAAGAAAAAAGTTTTACTATAAAAAACCGATTTTCAAAATATATAAATTACCATAACTTCCCTACTCTTCAATAAAATGTATTAATATTATAGGTCAATCGATTCGTCCCGAACCAAGGCATCTTTTATATTCTTGCGTCAACTTTGAATTATGCGAATGAAAAAAGTTTTGCTATGAAAAAACGATTTTTAAAATATTATTGAGTGCTAGAAAAAAATGCATTAAATATTTTTTGAAATCCTTCGGTCAGTTTCAAGATATTAGTGAGGAAAATAAGCTCTCCAAATTTCATCAATTTATCTGCAACCGTTTTCTAGTTATCGTGTTCACAAAAAAGCGTGACATCCACACATCCATACATCCACACATCCACACATCCACACACACACACATCCGGACAATTGCTTAGAACATTGTATTAGACATTTTTAAATTAGGGAGGGTTCAATTAAATGAATTTAAAAAATTTGAAAAATGTCACCATTACAAAGCTTCCTCTATGAGGAAGCAAAAAGACAAATTTTTAATACAATAGTTGAATCCTCAAACAAAAAAGATTCATTTCCAACAAAGCAGTTACAACAAAAGTTGAACTTACAATTAGGAAAAAATTTTAGCAAATAAAGAAATTAAATTTCATCCAAAATGTTACATTTGCAGGCGAAAAAAAAGAGTTTTCTACAAAACAGTTGATTTTTCAACAAATTTCATGAATTTTTTACCCAAACAGTTGAATTATTGAACTAAAAAATATCATTTTTCAACCCAAAATGAAATAGTTTAATTGTTATTTAAAAAAATAGGTTTCAATTTAGAAAACTGACTTTCTACTAAGCTGTTGAATTTTCTAGCCAAAAGACGAATTTTCTATAAAATATTTGAATTTTCCACAAAGAAATTCATTTACAACCAAATACATAGTTCAATTTCCAGTTTAAAAAACGTATTTTAAACCAAAAAAACGAATTGTCAACAAAGTAGTTCAATGTTCGATGAAAGAGATGAATTCTCATCGAAAGTGATAAATTATGTAACCAAAATAATGAATTTTGAAAAAAGTAGTTCAACTTTCAACCAATGAGCTGAATTTCAATCTGAAAACATGAATTTTTTTCAAAAACATTTATAATGATATTTCAATCAAAAAAGAGTTTAATTTGAAATCAGAAACAAATTAATATAGGCAACATATACAAATTATCAACAAAATACTTAAATCCTCAACTAAATGAGATTAATTTTCTACTAAAAAGTTGTATTTTTGAACAAAAAATTGATTTTCCACAAAAAAAAAAAGAACAAATGTTGAACAGGACAAATAATTTCTTACCCAAGAGGGTTATTTTTCTATAAAAAAGTCGAATTTCTAACAAAATACATGGATTTTTAATTAAATAGTTAAACTAACACATTAATTCAACTATTTAATTAAAAATTGATGTGTTTTGTTAGGAATTCCAATTTTTGATAGAAAAATAACCCTCTTGGGTGAAGAAAATTTTTTGTTTGAAAATTTGTTTTTTTGTAGAAAGTCAATTTTTTGGTTAATAATATAAGTTTTTGATAGAAAATTAATCTCATTTAGTTGAGGATTTAAGTATTTTGTTGATTATTTTTACATTTTGCTTCAATTAATTTGCGGATAATCCCTTATTTGTTTATTCATTCATTATTATTATTGCGTGAAGTTATAATTAATGAAGTCAATTACAAGTAATACTGCTATAGTTAAAAATAAAGTAACGTAAAAATTTCTTTTACATTTGATGCACTAGGTACAACAGAAAGGATTAGATTGCGCTGACAAACAGCTTTTTACAATAAAATCTTTTTAGTTTTTTTTCAGTGATTCGCAGACTTTAAAATATCTTACTCAAAAGACTTCACGTAATTGATGCACGGCCCCCTAAAGAGCTTACCCATAAAAAATCATGGTTTCAATTTTGTTTCAGCTCATTTTGTTACAAACTCATTATGCAATTCAACTATGTTCACTGTCATGATCAATGTCAAATCTAAAAAACGATTAAATTGCTTTTAATCTTCGTATTGCTCAAAATTAACCATCTGTGGTTCAATTCTGTTTCAGTAAGTTTTGATACCGTTTCTGGGAACCACATGAAAGTTGACTTTATTTGATAATATTTCTGAGATATCAGAATTATTTTTTTCAATAAGCATGCTTTCAGTTACAATTTTTTACGATCTTGGGTAGTTTTTAATTAATTTTTTACTATTTATATTTATGGAAAGATATCATTATAAATATGCCCCTAGATGCTATCTTACTCTAGGATCAAGCATAATAAGTACTAAGAGCTGTTTATGCAAATTACCTGGATTCAAGTATATAACAGCAAGGATGATGAAATTGAATGAGAAAAAATAGAGAAGGAGGGTAACGAGAAAGATGAACAGAAGAAGAAAAGTTTACGACAGAATTACAAGAAAAGCATCAATACTGTCGGACTGTGGATGTGCAAATCAATTATCATATTCTCAGTGTATGTAATGCATGCCATGTGATATCGGGGAAACATGTCATTATGGAAATAAGAATGCTGAGTTCTATGCGCACTTGCACTGAGGTGATATAGTCCATGGGGGTTACGGGGTACCCCAGAGGGCCCAGAGGCCTTTGACTCTTATAGAATCTTACTTACAATTAAGTTGTCCTTGCGGTATGCATATATCTGCTTTGAATTCACCCCTCCAGGCTTCGTCGTGTTTATATGGATCAAATATTTAAATTGATGGGAAATTAAGCAAAAAATGCTTGTCCCGTAAACCTATAGATCAAACTGATGCATAGACACTTTATTTTTCCTCGTAATTTGCTTTTCCCTCGAGTCTTTAATTAATAATTATATGATATGATACATTATTCATCCCTATTAATATTTTTTAGATAGAATAAAGTCTTTCGGAGTTACTCGTTTCAATATCTTGAATTCTTTTATATTCGAGGCCCGAAGGTATTATCAAAAAGGTTCAAGACATCCCATCCTAAAGTCTTGGACATTCAAGTGAAGTTTATTTTTTTACGGAAAATACCGTAATACTAGTCGTAGCGCTATACCTGACTGGTTAGTTTTACGGAAAATTCCATAATACTAGTCGGCGCCAATTTATAAACAGTTTATAATCAAGCAAAGTTTCCAAAACTTAGTTTTTGCGTGTGACATTAGGTCAATAATTTGCTTATAATATTATATCTTAAAAATGAAAGCCTCTAGACAGATGGTTCTTAAGGCAACTTTGCTCCTCTTACCAAGTACTATCAAATGATAACAATGACTAATGTGGGCTCTGTAGACCCGAAATGCGCCGGGTTCCTTATATCAGATGTATTCGCAAATTGATCTGTCCTCCCAAGGTGTTGGTTTCACGTGCGGGCTTTCACGCTCTCGATCTCACTTGTAATACATTTATATTTAGCTTCTGCATACGTCCACGTTGGTACGTACGTGGGCTTAAAAATAAAGATAATGCTACTTAGCATGAGAACGAACATCTTGAGGCGGGATCCCTACTTGAATATTGATATCCGGTAGGTGATCTCATATGAGGTCAAGCAAGTGGGAGAGGTCTTCTCTAGGAAAGAGAAAAGGCAACCGTAGCTTCGATTCTTTTTCCTATCAACATTTTCCCTTTAATCATCCCTAGATCCTCCCACATCATCTAGAGTCTGGATCATCTGACAGAAGTTTACTTTTCTTCTCTAAAACACCAAACCCAAACACCTTTCACCTTTAATTCCTTATTCTGATCCAAAGGGTTGAAATACCCTTAAGTATTAAAAATCGAATAGTAAAACATAAGATACATAATTCCCCCGGGGCTTGTCATTTGAAGTAACCGCTTAAAGGTGTAACGAGGTTGAAATTACAGGGTGTTGCATTGGCATAGCAGAGACCACAGGATCCGGATAGGTGTGTCATCTTGAAATTGGTCCCGCGATGACGTCCGGTCCATTACAATCCAGTTCCTCCGTGACGCAAGGATTCAGTCGAGAACGGGATGAGCTGCGTTTATCTTGTGGGGTCTGCGAAACTAAGGGGAAAGAAGGCTACTGATTTCGGTAGTCACTCATACTAGCACGACTCGAGGAAACCATTAAAAACTGTCCACTGATTGGGATCTACCGCGTTCCGCCAGGATGTAAAATTCCTTTCTTTTCTTTTTTTCTTTCATTCACTCCAGTACGGGTGTAAGTTGGCAGGTGGGACGGATTTTTCACCAGAAAGCTTTTTCAATGTAATCGCATTACCGAATCGAGCAGTATTAGCGATCTAAAGACATTATATATAACACTTCTCACGGTTGACATCTGAGCCGAGAACAAAAGTTTCATCTTACGAAGCAAGTTGAAATATGCGTTTAGAATTTCAATGATATTAAGATTTTCATGAAAATCTTTTGCAATTCTACAATTTATCTGTTCATTCGGACTTTAAATACATATAGCTTTAAATTAAGACTTGAATTCGCTTTCATTAGGAGTTTCATGTCACTTGAAGAATGTGAACACTAGAACTCTATTTCGCTTGTCGACATTGCGTTGGCAAAGTTCAAAGCAGCTAATCTGGAATGCCATCTGTGAAAGATCAACAACTTAGAGGGATTAAAACGTCTACGAGCCATCTAACTGTCAAGTCTTGACACTTGGTGTTCTTCGAACGAGTTCGTGACCATGGGCGAAGGTTAGTTGCCGGATCCAATATCCATTCCGCTCTTTTTCACGTGAGGTCTGCTAAAATCCCTTTTGCCGAGAAGATCTGGCCAGAAATACAATATGCGTTCACTCCAACCAACATGTCCGGCACTTTGAGTCGACGAATATAGATGGTAGAGTAATTATACGTCCAAGTCCTTCCGAAGATATTCTTCTCTCCTTTACTTCCATGGTGGTGATTTTCTTTTGTAAAACAATGAAAGATCCCATCATATTTGTCGACGTTTCCAGCTTGTCTGCCTGTTAACTGCACATTTCTTCGGAACATTAAACCAGTGCTGTTGTTCCACCAGTCATCTAATAAGTTCCGTCATATCACGTATGTACCAAAGTCTTTTGGATTTGGTTGATTGTGTGTCGCTTGGTGATTGTGCAACAAGTAAAGGTTTTAAACAATGAAAATCCATTTTGAACCTATACTTGGGGTAAAAAAATCATTTGGGATTTCAAGTAATATTCCCAGAAGTACAGCCTGTTTATCTTCAAGATTCCGAGACTGTCATTATATTGGGCAATTTTGCCACCAACGCCTTTTGTGCACTTTCGTCTGGATGAGAGCAGCAATTTGTAACTCTTAATAAAAACCGTGACTTGTCCAAAAGCGCAGTGTTACAAGGACGAATTTGTTTCGCCTGATCTTTGGATGCCCATGTAACCCTTAAAGGTTTGCGTAAAATTGTGGGAAAGGTAATTGCCGTTAAACGTGGTGCTGGCTTGTGCGTATCCCTTTATTACAAGAATTTACTTCAGGACTGAATACCTATCCGTGGAGTATAGTCGTAAAGCCTCTCTACGTTCCCAAAGCTTAGCGCCAAGTTAGCAGCAAATTAGACTAAGCTGTTATATATTATGATACTTAGCTGACTCTTGAGTTGCATACAATTGAATTAGACGACCGGCTTCCAGAATCTGATATATACCGTTAATCAATTCTCTGACAAAGTATACTCTTATATAGATTCCCAGAAAGTGAAATTCTTTAAATCTTTATCTACATTTAGTTACATATTCACTATTTATTTAAATAACGCGTACGGCAGAATCTGTTCCACTTTACTGATACCATCTTCCTATATTTAATTCTAATGCTAGACATTATTTTCGTTAATGTTCGAATTGACGTTTATTTCGGCACGTGAGTAATACACACATCACTTGAAAGACGCATAAAAGCTCAAAAGAAGACAGTTCTCAAATATATGACCGTTCCAGATAAAGTTTTACGACCTCTTCAGGAACGATCGCATGAAAACGCATCTTGAATCGAGGCTTCGAAGTCGCTGCACTCAGAAAGTTTGACGAAATGAAATCAGAACATAAATATGAGGCGGACAGGTGAAAACCCCAATCAACCCTATGGTTTTGTTTTTGTTTTAAGGAATGTCTTAAAATGGGGGCATTGGCACTATTTACTCAAAACACTTAGCATTCTAAGTTTGAGTACTAAAAGATTAAAACATACATAAAATTATTTCGTTCCTTATATAACCCTTTTAGTATTTAAAACAGTCATCTCTGGAAAATTCTTAGTTTGACATAGTCTACATCAACCGTTGCGTTGTAGTTACTGCACACTACTGATGCAACAACTGATTTTTTATAATATTTCATCTTTTCTATCTAGATGTACATTGCCACATCTAGATAGAGGACAGCTTTGCCACATGCAAAACACCTTGGTAGTCATAAGTCATTTTTATTGTCTAGGTCCCATTAATTATATTATCAGAAACCGATAACTGCACAACATGGAGAAATGTCTCCTAACATGAAATATCCTGTTTATTGCCGGGTCATTAAAATCTCTGTCAAACAGTAATCAGCTCCTTTCTCTACTTTCACCTCCTAGATCTTATCTTTCCAGGTATGTCATATTATCATCTTAAATTAATGAAGAGTACTTTATAACTGGAAATCATATCTTCATTAATTCAATCTTAATTTAAAAACTCCATCAGTGTTGTGTAAAGAAGTAACCCGTTATTGTCACCAAAAATAAAGTTAATTCTGATAATTGTGATCGGAGACTATAGAAGATTAATTTCAAAAGCAAGTTCGCACATTAGCCAATATTTTATTTTTGTATTGTTGACTATATGGGGCAGTTCAAAAACTGCGTCACGCTATTTTAAAAACTGTTTCCACCCCTCCCCTATTTCGTCGCAGATTACCACATAAAGCTAAAATCCCCCAGGGTGTCGTCACAAATACGACCCCTTCCCCTTTTTTTTAGTTCAACATTTTTCTTCAGTTTCATTTAATAAACGTCTGAAATAAATGCTCTCAAAACAGGGGAAACAGGGCGATTGTCCGCGAAAATAGGGGAGTAATGAGAGAAGTACCATATTGAAATATACAACATTTTCAACTGAAAAAGATTAAATTTTTATCGAAAAGGATGAATTTTCAACGAGAGAGTTGAGTTTTTAAGCTAAAAAGTGAAAAGATGAATTTTCAACCAAATAGTTGCATTTGCAACTAAATATTTTGAGAGGAATGTTTAACAAAATGGTTGGATCTTCTTATTGAGTTCTGTTAATTCAGTTCAAATGTAAGGTAATTGTAGTGCCGAAAATGAAGCCCCTGAAAGACAAACGTTTTCTATGATTTCAAGAATGGAAATTATATTATCAGTCAAGTTTTATGAAAGAAAAATTATGATTTTTGTATGAAAAAAGTTTAAAACGTAGAAAAAATAATTATTTTAACAATAGCTTTGGAAATTAATTTTAGCTTACTGTCGCTTCTTACCAAATTTTCAAAAATGGTTGAATTTTAATCAATCATGACCTATTTTTTTCTAGAAATACATTCCCTACAACGTCTACTATTTCAAATTTCAAAAATAAGATAACGGATTTTTCAATAATGATTTCACCGAAAATAAGCATCATTTATTAAAATTCAACCATTTTTCCAATACAGGTAAGAAGCGATAATGAGAAAAAATTCCAATGCAAAAAACATTGTTAAAATATATTTTTTTGTAAGTTCGAAAATTTTTGATTGTGAATAATGTTTTTAATTTGAAATTACATCATCAGTTATATTATTTTTATTCTTAAAATCATAGAAAAAATATTTTTTTCATAAATCTAATATTTGGCACCACAAAAAAGTGTCGTAGCTTATTAAGACGTTAATTATTAATCCCTTCCTAAACTTTTTCCTTCTCTCTCTCTCTCCTCACTTCCTCAGCTAACACTCCCCTTCTCCTACTTCTCCTCCCCCAGCCATCACTTTCCCTCCCCTACTTCCCCGCCACAATTTCCCATAAATTCTTCTACTTACCCTCCCCTTATTTCACTTAGTACCCCTCCCCTCATTTTCCGCAGTACTCCTCCCCTCACACCCCTAGTACTTCATCCCTCACGTCCTTTCACCTCCTCTAACTCCCCAACCCCTAATTTTCTATAGCTTCCCCTACTGGCCCTCTCCTCATTGCCCCTCCCTTCCTCAACCCCTTCCTTCCCCTCCGTTAATTTCCCCGCACTTCTCCTACCCTAATTTTCCCTCGCTTCCCCTACTTTCTCTCTTATCATTTCCTAAACTATAAGGGTTTATGCCCTGGGCTATGAAACCCCAAAAACGAGTAAAAGGGGAAAAGGGGAGGATTCGAAAATTTTGTTATTACAATTTTTATTTTCCAAGTATGATGTCAAATTTTGCTTTGACCGCTCCCTGTCATTTCACAAGTCGTCATAAAACATGTTAACCTCTCACCCCCTGGAAGTGTGGTGGATTTTGAAAGGTACCATACTGCCCTTGCTCTGCAGAGAAATGTCTTTATTGGGAAATGAATTCCGTCCGGCTGATAATAATTAGAAGTAATCTGATGTGACTTTGACGAAGACTAACCAAGTGATGACTTTACCGCGAAACGCGACAGCAATGCGGAATACTTAAGTGGAGAACACCATAAATCAGAGTATTTTCGTATCACGGAAGCGGTCTACTGTATTTATAAAGCAGACTTACGCCCAGTGGAAGAACATCCAGGTTTACTTTCGAACCGAAAGCTCTACCAGATGACGATACAGGTCATGCAAACAAATAAATATCTGCAACAATCGATAAATTGAGGTTTAAAATAAACCAACATATAACTTGTTTTCTTAATCCACTTTAAGTTTGATTTACTTTATCCTTGAAGTTGAGATTTAATACAACTATTTTCGAAAATACTAAAAGTAAATACGAGTCGAGTAATTACACATAGTGACTAAAGAACTGATTGATGGTAAATACCGGTTAGATGTCTGGAGTCAGCTAGTCTGCAACGGCAAGCTTAAGTGGAAAGTCAATGTTGCGAAGCAGAAAGTCTTCAATATTTCTCCATTTCTTAGAAGATTTTTATATGTAGAATCAGAATATATTATTTAACAATAAGTGAAAATATGAATCCAAATAAGTCTGGCATATTACACACTTTCTCAAAAATTAAGCGATCTCAGAAAAGAATTTATGCATGTCTCAAATTCCACTTCCTGGAACCATTCATCTACAAATGAAAAGAAATGATAACGATCGGTTTTCGATCGGTAATTAATCGCGGCGGGAGCATCGAGTCTTGCAGTTGTCTAATAACAATGGTTAACGCATTGCAGTGAGCTTGCAACGATCGTTGATTACCGATACGGCGGAATTAACACTATAATGGCCTGGCCAACCCACATTAATTTCCTCCCAATAAAAATTAAGCCGCGAAACGATCGTGATCGACCGCATGACCGGAAAAAGTTAGTCGACTGATTTCAAATTACGCGACTTACGACGCACCTTTCCAATCATCAGACCTATCCTTAAAACTTGTCCTCATATCTTTCAATACTCAACAATTTCTTTTATTGCGAAATAATTTGCAAAAATTATACTTATTTTGATAAAAAAATAATAAATAATGTATTTTTAGAACTTTTCAATTCTTTGAAATGTCATGAAATCTGTTAAGCCACGATATTGAATGAACCTTAAAATCAGGTCTAATACTTTCAAATTATTTGGAAATCCCTTTCAAATTAAAAAAAATCTCGTGAAGATTTCTTGGAAACCCCGGAAATTTTGTTAATTCTTTAAAACCCCTGTAAATTGTTTGAAATTCTTGGAAATCCTCAACAATCATGTGCGTTTGTTAAAGTTAAAAATTTTGAAATCACTTAGAATGTATCAAAGTGAATTTAAATTTCTTCAAATCTATTAGACACCCTAGAAATGCGTTTAGGTCCTTTAATATCTCCAGAAATCTTTAAGATCTGCGAAAATCTAGAAGAACTTGGAATCCTTGAAAATCTTGTAACACCATTTTTAATATTTGGAAAGCCCATTAAGCGGTCACGGTCACGCGCGATGTCTCACGGGCTTTCCAATTTTTTCCGATTGTCCACGTCTTTTTTCTAGTATTATCACTGAGGTATATTTGGAGGTGTGACCATTACGGGTTAAATAAAATCTCTTAAACTCTCTCAAAATCTTGTAAAAAAAACTTTGAAATCTTTAGAAATGCAGGGAAATCTTTTGAAATATTTTAGAATTCCTTAAAACCCATTGAAATTCTTTAGAATCTTTTAAGACGCCTTGAAATTTCGTAATATCCTTTAAAGTATCAACATCCTTGGAAACCTTTCAAAGTCTTATGAAACGTTTCAAAATCCTTTAAAATCTTTGGAAATTCCTTGAAACCCATTCAAATTTTTTTTAAATCTCTTACAATTTCTCGAAATCCCATAAAATTCTCAGAAATATTTGTAAGCTTCACACAAAAATCGAAATCCTTTAAAATCTCTTAAAATTCTGTAAGTTCCTTTGAAATCTTCGAAAATCCATTCAAAGTCCTTTGAAACATTTGGGAATTCTTTGAAAACTACTTGAATTCCTTAAAATCTCTTGAAATTCCTCTAAATTTCATAAAAGTTAAAAAAACGTTTCGAAATACTTTGACATCCTGAGCTTGAAATCTTATAATCACGTAAATAATAAGATTATAATTCATCGAAATCAAATTTCTTCAACTCCAATAAAATCTTGTAAAATTCCGCAAATTCCATTAAAATCTTTCAGAACTCCTTAAAAGTCCTTCAAATTCCTTGGAAATATTTCGAAAGCCTTCGAAACTCATTGAAATTAATAAAAACCTCTAAAAATTCCTTTAAACTTCGTAAATTTAACAAAAAATTAAGTTCTTGAAATCCTTCGACATCCTTGGAAATGTTTATGACAAATTGGTAGTCCTTCGAAATCTCTTATAATCCTTCAAAATTCCTTAAAATTAAAATCGTTTGAAATTTCTTAAAATTCTTCAAAGTCTCTAAAAATCGTTTTCAATTCCGTAAAATTCGTTGAAATCTTCAGCTGAATATAATAGACTCATAAATAATCAAATCGAGATCAGCCATCCCTAAATCTAAATACGAATAAGTTTTCAGGCTTTTATAAAACTTTAACAAATGACATCGACATCAAGCATCGACATCGGCAATCTTTGCCATTTAGTAAAGAGGTGTAAAAATAACTCGTACATTGAAGTGCAATTCTCCGACAATCGTCCAGGATGCATTTACGACATGTAAATCGTTTTTACGGTCGATTAATTTTCGCAGACGTTTCATAAAAAAAGACCGCTGACCAAATGCTTAATGCCGTCCCTTATCTTTGTCTGGCAGAATCTTTCCTCAAGGAGAGTGGACCTCCCATAAAATAACTCCTGTCAGTTTTCTGGCGAGTGTTTAGCACGAGTCAAGTGCCGAATATGTATAACTTGTAGACCAAATTAAAGGAATTTGAGTAGGAGCCTAATCATCTACTTGGAGCACTTCCGTTGATACGAGAACGATCGAAATGCCGTTGAGATCTTTCCCCGAAACACTCGGTATGATGATATATCAGAAGTGATTCTATATTTAATTTATACATTTGATATTCACTTATATTTGAGTAATTTTAATAATACAGGTGAGCTAACTGAAGCTGCCTATTTTAATTTACCAAAAAACGATGCGGGTATAATAAATTCCCCTAATAAAGTAAGAATAATAAGCCCTGATAATAATGATAGAAGAGACACATTCACAAGAATGTGTCACCACTTGAAATTTCTACACATAATTATATGTTGCAGAGAAAAACTTGACTCATTTTCAGGTTCATGGAGATTTATGGTTTTTCTTTCGTATCTCCATAATAAATACAATCGAGCTTTGTGGCTTGAGAATGACAAGAAAGTAGTCAGAAGTCTCGATAAAAAAAGGTCATTTATATGTCACCATTGCCAGTTGCAATGCGAATATCGACATCATAAGACTCTGGATCGATTGGTTACCATTACAACATGGTTCAATCGTTACTGCTATAATCAGACTGACAGTACTTACATCGAACATCTGCTCCTCTCGAGTGTCCAAGCATGGGACGAGAAAAAAAGAATGGCTGACGCGTTAGTCTCGAAACAAGTAATGGAATAAATGCACGATGCACGACTGTAACGTGTGCTTCTGAATATAAGCCGTCAAGGATTTATCGGTTGACAGCGCGAAATCAGCGAGTAGGACGAAGCACTCTCTTAAAGTCGAGAGCACCGAAACATCGTTTATAAACAGACGACTTGATGCATTGAAGATTGTCCCAGAAAAGAAAAATATAAGTCTACTGCTAAGGTATACCGAACAATTAATTCAAGATGATTGTTTAAATTCATAAAGCCTCAAGTGTTTCCTATTACATTCTAAGGAATCATTTGTGATCCCAAATTGATTCATTTTCTATTTCTGATGATAAGGTTATTCTGAGATCTAATGCTCTATCACTGAACAGTACTTCTCGTAATTGACAGTCCAAAAATATCAACCGGAAGATTGGACCGCGAGATTTTGTCACCTCGCCAACTTTGACATGTCACTTGTGGAAAAAAGTAGTCTCGGTAACATGCACTGGTTGTCTTTCATAATCGGAGACTTGTCCTGAGTAGATACGAGTGATGAAGAAAAAGCGGAGAATGTTGACCCATTTTATGCCGTCTGGGTCTTTGGGTCCCGATTCTTGATTTTATACTGCATTGCCGCTTGTTTGAAAGATCAAGTGATGAACGTATGTTCGTCTCTTATGATAAGACTGTCTGCTCCTGAGTCAGCTCTTAGTCAGGAATCAAATTCATAAGAGTTCATGCACAGAAAACCATTGAACAGTGAAGATTTTCATTGTAATTTTACTTGTTTTCGTGTATCAAGAATCTTGCAACTCTTTTAAAAAATTTTAAAACTATTTATTTATCAGGACTAGGACTTATCAGTCTATAAGGGTGATTTTAAAGGACAAAAAATAGTTTTCATTAATCACAGAAAATCTACGTTTTCATGAGGTGGTGAAACCCCCATTATTTACACAAATGAAAATTTTAGAAACCATTGTGAATCACTTGAAAATTATTAAAAATATATAAATTATATAATAACAATCATTACTGGAAAGAAACGGAAGAAATATTGCTCATGAGTGCCAATTTGACGAAATATTGTAATCCTCGTTTTTCGGATACTTTTGGCGCTCTATAATAAGGGTTGGGGGGGGAGTCATATTTCAAATTGATTTAGCAGAAATCATACCTTAAAGGCTTCTCTAAAAACTTTGATAAAGATGGGAATGTTTTTTTAAGACCCTGATACAGTCAATCGTATTTTTCCGAAACCAAAAATGTGCGCATATTAATCTCATGGGGATTTCAGCACTAAAGCGGCCCATGGGATTGGAATGAAACTTGGGAAGTTGCCGTCTAGTCAAAGGTTGATTTTCTGGACCATCCTAGTGTACACCCTAGTAAATCGCTTTAACACGTGATCTATAGACTAGAGTCCACATTGTGTATCGTATTTTGTGTTCATGGTTCTATAAATAAAGAAAAGTTCAATTAGTTAGCTTGATTCAAAAGGTAATAAATGATCAGACCTCAGGAAAAAAGTGGATTAATTGCCGGCATATTCTACGCAATTGGCTTTAACGACCGTTCAGTGAGTTTGCCGTGCTTTATAAATGCAAAACTACTTGGGTGTAACCAGAGGCTAAGTCTCATAGTTCTTTGCAGAAGTAAGTTAATACTCTATATTTAATATATATATATCTTATTATCTTTTTGAATCACAAACTTGAATCGCAATTACCGAGCATTGCTACCAACAGAAATTTATTCGAATCAATCGTGCATGCAGAGAATATCACGACTTAATTCGAAATATCATAGTGTATGATTCAAACAGTTTATCGATGCAAATAAGGTGCGATTGATTATATTGTTGTCTCCTGCCTATCTTACGAAAGGTCATAGAGGTCAAATTCTATCATTCTTGATAAGAGATATTTAAAAAAATACTCTTTGTCTTGTGAATCTAAATAGTTATGTTACATTTTAAATTGTAGAAAGTTAGGCCTCGAATGTCTAACGCTATAGAATTACGATATATCCATTTTTGTATATCAACATGTTGTGATATTATTCTATTATATTTATATTTTTGAGCGGTTTTTCGAAAACCTTTAAATTGTTAGGTAAATTCCGCAGATCGATGGAAGGGCGCAAATAAAAACCAATCATTTTCCAAGTTGTTGACAATTCAGTATCTTTTGCTAAGTACCTTCTAAGTAGAGGATTCAAAGCAAAGTAAGAGGGGCATTCAGTGGACCACCGGGAGAGACGCGTGTCGCGTGTCCAGTTATACATAAGAACGAGTGCAGGATTTTACATTTTTTCTTGTTTTACATAAGCATCACAGTTTAAAGTGAAAGTCTTAAGGGACAGTAAGAAGATCGGTTGGACTGCGTTATGGATACTGCAGGAGTTTACCTTTATTTCCTAAAGATACTTACCTATAATAATATTGATTATTAAATATTATTTCTTACGTTAAGCACGGAAAATAAATTGAGGTTGATTTTTGATAATGAAGACTCATCACTAATTATTGCCGATCTTTAATTGCCTTTAAAAAAATTCAAGTTTTTCATAAACCACAGACTAAGAATACGTTATGAGCAAATAAACATGACAAGGATAACGAGTTATTGATTTTACGATCACAGATTTTCCATTGGGTTGTGATCTTACGATGCTTGCATGAACATATATTATACAGATATCAAAAATTCACGAGCAACAAAGAAATGGACTTTCATTTGATTAATTATTGTTTCAAACAATTCTTAGCTGTACTTTACAAACTTTAGAAGACAATCTAAATTGTTAAGCTAATTTTAAATTTTGTTTCGTTAGACTGGTTATATCACGTAAAGAAGTTTTAGGCCTCTACCAGTGTGTTATGGTAATGTTCATTATTTTATGTTTTACATGAAAGATAAAATGTCATCTACGCGCTTCCGAACAGGTCGAGTCCATGTTCAACATAAATTGAATAGAGGAGGCATGTTCCTCTTCTGTCCATTGATACCAAATTTGTTATTGTTGGTGTTATTGTTCATGACGTTAGAAGTTTTGGACAAGTAGATTAATTTTGAATGTTGAAGATAATGTTGTTTAGATAATGTAAACAAGTTTTAGGCCTCTTCCAATGTGTGACGGTAATGTTTATTATTTTACGTTTTAAAAGTAATATGAATTATGTTATACACGCGTTTCGGACTAGGTCTAATCCATTTTCAAGATTAAAATTAAAACCTTGTTGTTCATGATGTTAGAAGTTCAAGACCAGTAAATTGATCTTAAATGTTGTTTTCTCAAACGGCTTAGACTGTTTTCATAACGTAAACAAGTTTTAGGCCTATATTATATTGTGCTAACATTTAGAACAGCAAATAATAAAAATTGGATTACTTACATAAAAGTACAGCTCGACCCGATGGGACTGCTTTGGTACGCACGTGTAGGTTTCTGATCTACAACATCCGGTGTCGTCAGAGCACCTGTGTAGAATTGCACAATGTGGAACGTACGTGGTTGTTGTACTGGGGTAGACGTCTCGAACTGGTACAACTCTGGCCCGAGGCCATCGACAGCTACCCTCCCGCGAGACCTTAAGGGCATGCTGGATTGCCTCTTTGGCTTCGGCAGCTGAAAACAAAAGTGAAGGAATTCAAGGTCGAAGTTTCATATCGGTTTCCAAGACTTTCATTTGCAACGTATCTCGTTTCTTATGTTTTGGTGTACACACCGTAAAACATTCTCAAAAATTACAACTTTAAACTGAACAAAACCAGGTAATGAATTCCAGAGTGAAGTATTGTAAAATTTAAAATTAAAATACTGGTCATGCTTTTGTAAACAAACTTTTGCCTTTTAATTTATTTCTTGTTTATTCAGTTGTAATGCAAAGCTAAATAGAATCTGATTTCATCAATTTCTGAAAAGAAATACACACAGTTTCTCCCACGCGTAATTTTAGACTCGCATAAACGCCTCGCGCTAGAATATAAATACTCTGGAACACTATGCGGGTTTAAAACCTTAAAATGAGGTGTTAAAGATCCAAGTAAACGACCAAGGTTCACGGGGGGTATCCAAGGCGTAGTATAATTAGAGCCTGTTAGAAAGGCGATCAAGAACCATTTTGTAGCCTCGAAACGTCGGTTAACTATTAAAGTGGCACTTGTCAAATAGTCGGGATGTTTTTGTCCGATAAATTATATAAAGTCAGGATTAATTTATAGGCTTCAGCAAAGGAAGTTTTGGCACCCAGTTAAACATTCATTTAATCACTTCGGAGAAGAATCAGAAGTGTAACAAGAAGACGAGGTTGAAAACCTCGTAAATATGATTGCGTGATGAGACCAAAGTTATGTACAATGATCTCCATTGCGTCGAGGTCATTAACAAGAATCAACTCGAGATTCATGAAATTCACACGATATTTGCTACTGGAAGCCAAGAGACGAGAGGCTATTTAGTAAAGGGATAACTTGACGATTTTTATGCTACTTGAGAGAATCAATTGAAGAGTTATGAAATTAAATAATTGATGCACAAGTTTCAAGGAATTACACAACTAGGGTGGAAATAATCAGGAATGTTGCTCACATATACATTCAATTAATTATATCGCGGAGATATTGAAAGTGTTTTTCACCGGATCTACCATATGTCTCTTGAAAATTTATTAATTGTTGCTTGCAAATAAAATACGTGGGTTGATTCATATTGTATATTACAGAAATGCTATCACTAATGGGGACGACATTAGCGCACCTGTAGGTTTTGCATTTCCTACGCCTTTTATCTGGTATTCTAGTATAATTTAACGTTAATGGGCAAGCTTTTATAGCTTGATGTCTCTTGCATGTACTTCGATAGAATGATTTATCTTGATTCATATCCATAGATTTCCTTCTGTTAATAAAAGACTGTTTATATTATTTCTTCGGGTAAGTAGTAAAAACATGACGTATAGACTATAAACTACGTTACCTATTTTAGGATACTTTTGACCCCCTAGCGTTACTTCCATTACTCAAATTGGCAATGTAGTTTATGGACGGCCCCTTAGAATTGATGAAAATTTACAGTAAAGAATTGCTTTTTAATAAAAATTCTAATTTAGTTTGAGGGTTTAAGAATAATCATTGTAGAAATGATGCTGCCTAACCTGAAAAAGTTTTGTTGATATATTATTTCTAATAAATTTGTGAGAGTAAATAAAATTGGCAGACGTTTGAGATTTGATTTTCCCGGATCGTATTGTATTCCTTGCGGGTGAATTTTTTTCTACCTTCATCGACAAATAAAGTGATAAGAAAATTTATGAGGGTGGAGGAGGTTCGCTATGACTCGGGCGGTAAGAGTCCCAGAAAGAGTTTAACGGGGTATTATTTCTACGGCAAATCTTGCGTCGCCGATCTGGCTATGTTAATTTTTGGTGTGGGCGTCACTGCTGGAATACCGAAGAGATTATATCGCTGCATTCACAATACAACCAGCCGGCTTTGCGGCCGAGGTGTTCTTGTTCTCACTGCATTGAGCGCCTTTCACGCAAAATATCGGTCTCTGCAGATTCCAGAATTTGTTTATAGTGACATATCATTCGCGAGCTGTCACCCATATAATCATCATATCATATCAAGTATGGAATATTCTTCAATTAATCTCTTTATATAAGCTGTCCTTTCTATACACTTTATATATCAGATGTTATAAAACTACATGAGTTTCTGTATTTTAAAAAAATAAACCAAATTAACCATTAGTCATAAAAATATTACACCTCTTATGCCAAATAAAGTAAATTTTAACTTTGCATGAGAGACATGCATGAAGACCATGATATTGAGATTAACATAAATAAAACAAAAATTATTATATTTGAAAGAACGGATGAGAAAATAGTACTTAACATTACCTTAGACGAAGAGAGAATAGAACTAGTTAATAATGAAGTGTATCTTGGAAGTTTATTGAGTAATTATAGAAAGATAGATATAGAGATATCCAGACGTATAAACGAAGGTATGGAGGTTATCAGCAGTGTTAGGAGCCATTGCCAGAAGTAAAAATATGAAAGATAAGGCTGAAATTGGAATATATAATTATGTGCTTGCACCGAATGTGCTATACGGTAGCGAGACCTGGACATACTAAGAGAAGGATAAGAGTAAAGGTAACGCGGTTGTCTAATGGACAAAGTTAGTAATGAGAGGATTCTCAAAGAATGTGATGCAGAGGAAACGTTGTTTGACTAGAGCGGAAGAAATTTGTTGAGATGGTTTGGTCATGTTAAGAGAATAAAGGGAGAACAATTGGCGAAACGAGTGTAATTAGGTCAAGTGAATGGTATCGTACCCAGAGGTAGACCGTGGAAAAAAGGTAAAAATATATGAATGAGACTCTTATGCGACAAGATATAAAAAGCCACAGAAACGCAAGAGCTTGCATGACAAGATGTACGGATGTAAAGGAAGCTAAAGTTGCATGCCAGGGCAGTGTGTGGAGAAAAATAGTTTACAAGAAATGTGTGATGAAGAGTGTCAGCGGAGCGATAGACGCCTAAAATGAACGATCTTGGATACTAATGTGCCCTCGTGGAGAGCTTTGCTTCGTGGATGTGATTGGAGTAAAGAATGTGGATCTTACTATAAAATTATCAGTCAGTGTGTATGTTTTTGCGAACTTTGACTTATGATGACTCTGTGAAGCTCTCCACCGAGGGTGATTGCTACATAGATTGATCAGCAACCCGCGCCGGAGCGATGTTGCGGAACGAACGTGCTGTTTGAATATTCAACATGGACATTTTAGATTCATCTCAAATTTATCCCTTCTTTTACACATTATGTGTAATAATAATAATTCACGGTCTTTCCCTTATCGACCTCTTTCCCCCTTTTATTCGTTTTTGCACTCAAATGCGAACTAAATTAATAGACCCCAATAAAAAATTCAATTATTTTTGATTAAAAGTTCATTATTTTTCGTTGAAAAGTCTCTTATGACATTTTTTTCTTTGAGAATTCATAATTTCTTATTAACATTTTTATTATTTGGTTGAAAATTTTCAAATTTTGTTAAAAAATCATCCTTTTTCGTTGAAAACTCAACTGTTTTCTTGCAGAAATCTTTAAAAACTCATTCTCTAACAAAGTTGTCTTGTTTAACAGAATTGCACAAAAAGTTTTAAAATGAGAAAAAATGTTTTGAAAATCTCATTTTAAGACTTTTTGTTCAATTCTGTTACAGAACATGACTTTGTTAGAGATAATGTTTTTATGATTTTTTGTGCAATTCTGCTACACAAGATGAAGTTGTTAGAAAATATATTTTTCAAAACTAAAAAAATAAAGTTTTGTTGAATATCCATATTTTTTTAGTTAGAAACTCAACTGTTTTGTATAAAATTAGTCTTTTTGGCTTTGAATTTCAACAGCTTGGTGGGAAATTTAACTCTTTAGTTGAAAATTCAACTGTTTGCTTCAAAATTAACTTTTTTGTTGAAAATTCATACTTTCGGTTGAAAATTCAACTGTTTTGTAAAAAATTCTTCTCTTTTGGTAGAAATCCAATCTTTTTTTGTGTTAAAATTTGAACTGTTTGGTTGGGAAATATTAAAATAATCTGCTTTGGTTGAGGATTTGACTCTTTTGACTAATTTTTGTTGTGTAGAAATTTCATCTCTTTCGATTAAAAATGCTAGTGTTTGGTTTAAAATTAATTTGTTTCGGTTGAGGTTTCAAATGTTTGGTTGAAAATGATTTTTTTGGTTGAAAATTCATATTTTTTGTTTGAAAATTCAACTTTTTGAAGAAAATTAAGCTATTAGGTTGAAAAGTACCTTCTTCATTGAAACATCATATTTTCGACTCAAAAATTTAACTTTTTTGTAGAAAATTCTTTTTTTCATTCGTTTTTCATTCAAAATTTTATTATTTTTGTTAGAAATTGAATTATTTCGTTAAAAGTTTAACAATTTTGTTAGAAAGTCATTATTTTTGGTTGAAAATCAAATTTTTTTGTAGAAAATTCATCTTTGTGGTTTGGAAATTTAACAACTTAATTGACATTTTTTTCTCTCTTGACTGAAGAATCTTTCATGGTTGAAAGATCAACTCTTTTGTTGAGAAGTCATTCTTCTCGGTTTGCAAATTCATGTCTGTTGGCAGAGAAGTCCACTTTTTTTGTTCAAAATGCAACTCTTTGGTTGAAAATTAATCTTTTTTGGTTGAAAAGTCTACTATTATCTTTTTTCGTTGAAATATCAACTATTGCATTTTTCTTTTAGATTAGAGTTGACCTTTTTTGTTGAAAATTCAACTATGTGGTCAAAGTTTCATATATTTTCAAAAGAATTAATATCCATATTTTTATATAATACCTTCTTATTATCCCTGTTTTTAAAACATTTTGGCTTGTAAAGCCTGCTACCGATACAGTTGGAAAAACGTTTTTTGGCTTCTTCTTAGAAGTGGGGGGGGGGCACAGTTGGAAGCTTTTCATTTGACATTAGATTTTCCAACAGTAGATAATCAAAAAATTGCGAAAAATTTCGCTGTTAAAATTGGCAGCTCGGCGACTGTCACGCAGTTGTTTCAAGTTAAAGGTTGTGTCTGTTTATATATTTTGATTCATGAAGCTTTTAAACGTAAATATTTGTAAATAATAAACCAAAAAGTAGTGTACATTTGTAGCTATTAAACACTGAGAAATTATAGTTGTATCAAAGAGCCCTTAGGAAAATTTTTCATTTTTAGGACGAAGGTATTGTGGATCTTGCACGTTTCTGTCATCACAAGTCAGGTTAAATGGCATGAAGATTAAACGTCTCGTACCAATTGTACCAACCTCACGGAATAACAGCGATAAAAAAATGTCAAAAATGTAAGCAAATATTACTGAATTAATTAATTGATATTAATTGTAAGCATACTAATGATAAATTATAATTATGAAGAATTGAGTATTCTGTCATGCCCAGGAGCAATATCAGAAACGATTACCTATTGATGGATACAGGTGGTAAAATCATACCCTCGACCGGGTCTAATAAAAATGTTTAATACAGCTAATTTACCAATTCTGTGATATTTTCTTCTACAAGAACATTGAATTGAATATATAAGCTTTATTTAAGAACTTTATTTAAGATAAGAATTACAAAAAATTAAACTCGATGAGTTACATCAACAAAAATTAACTAGAAAATTGTGTAGCGATTGGTGAACAACTTGACGCTTATTAGTGTGTAAAATGTCTCTAATTCTGATTTAGAGAGCATGTTTAGTCACGCCGCACTTTTCTCACTTGGCCCTCCAGTGAGCATAACGAACCGTAAGTTTAACAAAGGGCCAAATATGACACGAAAGAAAAGAAAGTAAAGGCTCATATTGCTCGGGCGAACCAAAGCAACAAGAAGAATAAAAAAAGGGACCGAAGATTTGAAAGAAGATACAGAGCGACAGGGTCGAAGTGTCGCTGCCTACCGCTTGCTACCGTGTCTGAAGAACAGTAAATCGATTTCACAGCGGGCCGTAAATTAATGCCGAACAATGCGAATGTACGATATAAGAATTTCTGTACATGATCGTACGTATGTCCGAGAAAGTTCAGAAGGCCGATGAAGACTGTTAGATCATGGTTCATTGCGATTCGCATTATTAATTTGCTGGATGCTAACAGCTATTCGCGACAGCAGCAAAATGTTTTATGTCTCGTTTAGTGATTCGCGTCCTCACAAATGTAGGTTATGTATGGAAATATTAATTACGTCCGCGACAATTAAAAAGAAGAACGATTTATTATTACGACTCTTACAACACGTTTATGGGAAACGAAGAAAATATAATCCAAAGACATTATCTCGAGACCTATTATTATCAAGTCTCTGTCAACCAAATGCCATGTTGTGCATAAAAAGACATGGGTTTAATCATTCCATGATTCTAATGACTATATTTACGCGCATATCTATTAATTTACACAATGCATTTGCGATTAAAAAATATGAACCTTGAATCTGTTAATAGATGAGTATAGACTATAGAGGTTATTCATAAATTACGTAACAGCTTTATTTGGGAGGGCGGGCGAGGGTGTTCGGTAAAATGCTACGATCTGTTACACAGGGGGGGGCGGTCGATACTGTTACATAATATTTTTAACAAATTTTTCTTATAGGAAATCCACGGGATCATATCAGGTTTTTCGAGGATTTCAATAATTTTTAAGGGTTTTAAATACTCTCAATAAGGTATTTTAATTAAATTTTTAGCATCTCGAAGGATTTTACAGGACATTAAATATTTTAAGAGATTTCAAGAAATTTCAAGAAATATCAAAGTGGGAAATCCCACAATTTCATTGTGGGAAATCTTCAATCATAGGTACTTAAAGTATCTGGTATTAAGGTCGCTTTATGGACAAATTCAAGTACAGCAGGGAATTGAATAAACAAAAAAGAATTAACATGAATATCCGACAAACATAAAACACGTGAAGCTTTGATATAGTCAATAAAAAAACAGTCCAAAAGGGAGCTAGCCGCTTTCTACTTGGTAGTCCAAAAAGATACATACTATGCGCCAGGTGTTCAGTAAAACTGTCTTCTGGATTGCAGCTAACATCCTATCAACTCCTAGGTTCTCCAGGTGACCCTTTAGCCTCGCGTGGACGTTACCCGTAGCTAAAATCACGAGAGGATGAATAACCTTTTTGAATTGACACACCCTCATGATTCTTTGCCTTCGTGGGCTATATACTTCTGGATCTTGGTCGTAAAGCCTTCTTGGATGCTTCTTTCGAAGGGAACCATCACGCCGATAACTTTGACGTACGGCCGCTTATCAAATTCAAACGGCACAATGTCCAGCCTATTGTGAACAACAGTGTGGTCCGTGAGGATAGTCCGATCCTAGTGAAGGCGGCACATTTTTGTTTTCGAGGACAGTCACTGGGACGTACTCGTAGAAGAGCATCCATTCATACAGTAAATTCAGGTTCAAGGCAATATACTGGTGTATGGCTCCTGATACATCAATGTGTCTGTGAGGATACTCGCTATCAGCGAACTTTCTGAAGTCATCAATGATATACTCGATTGATTAATCTGGAACAACACATAACCGGCATAAATCCTCCACCGGTAAGTAGAGTATATGCTTTTGGTAACTTCTTGTGCTGATTACCTTGTCATGTATAGCCACGACAAATCCATCCGTTTCTAGAAAATGTTCAATTCTCCATAGCCACAAGTTGGATGCATTACTATCCACATTGGCTTGATCTTGTACACTGGGATGTAGTCTGCGTAATGACTTCTGTCTGTCTCTATTCCCGTGCAACCTGTACAAAAGTGGAGCATGGATATTCGTGCTATTAGGATTAGCGCGATTCAGAGGCATGTCATTCTTATCTTCTTTACAGAGGGTGTTGTAAAGTGGATTGTTCCGATTGCTATTGAAATATGTTTTCCACTGTATGATACGCGATGCACACAATTGACAGACATCCAACACGCTTCTGCCTCCCCAATAACGTGGTAAGACTATCCTTTCACATGTAGAATTTTTTAATGCATTCGATGTTTCGTCATCAGCACGCGGATGTTTCTGTTAAAATTTTCCAGGTCGGTGTTGGACCATTTTATGAGCCCGAAAGAGTAAGTGAGGAGCGGAATCGCGTAGGTGTTAACGGCCTTGATCTTGTTGGTCAAATTGAGGCTAGTTTCTAATATGGCTTTTAGGTGCTTGACAAAGGTGGTCATGAGAGTGATACGGTCCCATTAACTGTAGGATGCCTAGATATTTATACGACTCAACCTTCGCCATGGTTTTTATGAGCGCCTGCTATTCAAGCAACAACTTGTCTAGCCCGAATTTCATATGAATGCCGTCCATATAAAGCAGGAAGGTAAGATTGTATCCCATCCTGCCTCCTTTACGCTGTACCCATAGTACGTTTTGTTAAGGGTCCTACTAAGTGGGTTCAGTGCTAAACAAAACAATAGAGCCCTGAAGGAGTCACCCTTGAAATTCAAGGTCGTACTGGGCAAGAGTCTGTAGCTTCTCGGTATACCACGATCAAAGTACTTAATTTTTGTATCCCAGAAGGTAATTGCGTGACTCAGAAACTGAAATAGTGGAATAACGTGGAAAAGGCTTATTTTTAATCAATGTACAGGCTTTGTATAAAAAGTATCGGGAAAAGTTTCAGAAAAATAGATTCATCTCAGATATTACTACAAAACCTTAAAATTCTTCAAAGGACCATGGGACCCTAAGTGCCGTCAAAGAAGCTTGCACGCGTAACATTAAGGACCTTCCGGAATCCGCCTACTAGGGAGCCTTCGAGTCGTGAAAAAGCCGCTGGCAAAAGTGTGTCGACGCTCAAGGAATGTACTTTGAAGAATTTTAAGGTTTTGTAGCAATATCTGAAATGAACCTATTTTTCCAAAAATTTTATATACAAACTTTGTATGTAGGTAGGTTACGCTGATGTTTTCGCGCCTGCTTCACGGCAACACTGTCAATTATTACCATGTGCTTGCATCCCCGAGAGTTGAGACAACATCTACTTTGCTTTTCTGTAAGGATGTTGTTGGCTTCACAGTGAGCGCAGTCTTTGTCCCAGATATCGAGATGATGGCTATCAGGTTTTTGTTTATGGTTGGATGACTGTGGGCGTCGGGTTATTTTGAAAGAATATACATCCCGCCTTCATTCATGAAAGAGGGCGTCGAGCTTGAATGATCAAGCATGTTCTGAGAGCACCTAGCCAATGAGCCGTGTACATACTTAAGGTACTTGTAGCATGTACCATGTCCAGGTGCTCGCCAGTTTTTTCTCTTCTTTAACACCCCACACACATCGGAGGTTGTGATGATGAGAACTTCCATTTTTGAAATGTCTGGCATACGGCCCCTTTCGTGGTCGAGCTACGCTGCTTCCAAGTTGCTTACGTTATTTTCTCGCCAAAACTCTTCCCAGTAGACAGCTATATCTGCCACGTGCGAAACTTCGACCTCCACTGATTTCCTGGTAGAACTGCTTTTTATCCGCCTTAAAGGCCTTGTTCTGATTCTTTTCTGGTGTTAGATTTCTTGTATCTGCGCAGCCCAGCAGTCAAGACAAAGAGCTTCTGTCGGATGGAGTCAATCACTTCGTCCATGGTTGCCTCTGATGTTGTGGACGGAATATTGCATAAACGAAGGATATCCGTGTAAATAATATCTCGAAATTCCAACACTGCATTTCAATTCAAGATGCTTAAGATTTGCTGAGACTTCGACGTTTTTATTCTTATTTGGTTGTTGTAGCTTCAAATCAAGGCGTTGTTCTGCCTACTGTATTTCCAAAAACGCGTTAATTCTGTAAGTCTCAGTGTCTCGGCCTACAGACTCAGCAATCTCATCTACAGCTGGATCATCTGGTGGTTCGCGAATTGAGGTAGATTGATGATATACTGGCCTTCTTATGGTGTTAATTTCAACCTTAGGTAACAGTTCATCAACAAAGATTAGGCGTCTTGGCTTTCTAGATGTTGGTGGTTTATTCTCTCTGCTAAGTAGGGACATGCATTAGAAAAAAGACGAAGGCGTTCTCGTCGTACAGGTCCACCACCTTCTTCGGCCTAAAAGTACGAACAACACATTTGTTAGTTCCTTTGTCCACTTTATCCTGCGCCGGGGTTGTTAATCCTCATCCTGTATTCGCAGATCAGCTTAGCTGGCTCTACCTTCTGATGTTATTAGTTACTTTTCTGAAGGAAGATTGTTGTGTACGATAGTTTCAGTTCTCTTGACTCAGTCACGTCTTTTGACCCGCGACAGCTCAGGGTGCTTTTCATATAATTTTTCTAAGAAGACCGTTTTCTTTTCTGTCGGCGATACTGTATCTTTTTTGGTTGCGTAATAGGAGCACATCACAGATTCGTCGTATTGGGGTATAAAAAGGAAGTCCTCCAGTGGCACTTTCATAGAAGTGGTCGATTAGGGGCTCTCAACCGAAGCATTTTCCATGAGCGCAGCTGAAGGTCTGCGGCTTGTCACTTGCGGCTCATCTTCTTTAGGGCGTTCCAGTGTGATCTACCTGTCCCTTACGTAGTTCACAGTGACCGCCGCGCCGTTCCGTACGCTGTAGCCCCAGCGACGGCTCCAGGGGCGCCCCGACGATCCTTACACCATCGTTTCCATATATTATGCCTGATAGGTGAACTATCCATCTTTTAATGGGTTTTGGTGTTCCTCCTAATCCCTTTCCTGTTCGTTATCTGCCTGTCCGGCATGGGAAACCCTGTTACTAGCAATTATAAGCCAGCATAGCCGTCAAAGTCATGTGAGAAAAACTCAAGCCCTACCAAGACGTCAACGCGAAAACACCTTCGAAGGTTTGATAGAAAAAAAGAGGAAACTCATTTTTCCCTCAAGCTTCCGATGGTTACAGCCCAATATGTAGAAGGCATTTTTGTTAAGAGTTGGATTTTTTTAGTAGTCTGCACGGGGATGTCCTAGTATATATCATCAGTTACCGACACATTTTTGCAATGCAATCAACTGATCTGGTAACAGCAGTATGTCTAATTTGACATATTGGGCACAGCCTTGTTTTTATTCCATCATCCACGGGCTGGGTTACAGCTAAGTGCATGAAGGGGGGATACAACTTAAGGTGGGATCCGGACCGCCAGAACGTTGGTGAAAGTACAACGAGAAATGTCCGGAGGTACCGGCTCACGGATCGAACACCGGACTTTCAATGTGAAGTTCGAGCGCCTAACCGCCTGAGCCACCGATGCTCTTTTGTGTGATGAAGCTCATTTTATTATTATTATACTGTTATGTATTATTATTGTTCATTACTTTAGGGTATTTCAAAGAATCCCAAGGGATTTTAAGTATATTTTAAAAATGTCCAGCAATTTCAAAGCATTTTCAAAGATTTTAGTGTATATTAAAAGATTCCAAAAAATTTCCAAGAGCCCAGAAAAGTTTCAAGGTATTTCAAAAGTTTTCAAAGAATTGGAAATATTCTAGAGTATTTTAAAGGATAACAAGGAATTTTCAAGAGATTAAAAAAATTTCAAGGTATTTCGAGGAATATCAAATTTCATGTAACTTCATGGGATTTTACGGAACTTTATAGTAATTTAATGCAATTGAAAAAATTTATTCACAAAAATTAAGGGATTTCAAAGGACTTCAAGAAATCAAAGAAATTTTGAAATATTTCAGGAATTTCCAAAGATTTGAAAGAATTTTAAAGATTTTCGGGGAATCTTTACAAATATTTATAAAGACAAAGTTTTTTCACAATTTTTAAAATTATTAATACTTCCAAAATCATTGAACATTCTTTAGGTTTATCAGACTTCACACTGTTTGTTAAATAAGCCCTAAGATTTGGTGATCTATTTTACTAGATTTGACGACAGATTATACAGGAAGTAAAAATATCTAAATCCTTTAAAAGGTTTCGATTTTCTAAATTGTTGCATTTGATGAATGTTTTTCTACTAGATGGCACAGTTTTTATACTTTTCAATTTTCGAGAAATGCATAGTTCCTTTGTTGAATGTTTATGCATGGCCCCTTAACAACGAATGAGGTTGTGATAGAATTATATTCTCAAAGTTGTCACTAGTTGAAGAGTTGCAATAAATTAATTATATATGATATTTTTTTGATTATATTAATTGTTGATGTATAAGGTTTGTTCGAAATTAAAAATCAACTTACATTTTCCATTATTCCTGAACTCTGGATATTTATCCCTTGTCTCCTTGACACTCTCGCGAGTGCCGAGGGACTGCCATTTGTGCATACTGTGAGCTGACATTGCTGGATAATCATTTTTCGATTGATATCCGTTATATTGAGCGCCTGTGGATCCTTGATATGTTGTAAGATCTTTGTGATGAAAACGCACATCGAAAAATGGTTTTGGTGTAGTTGTTGTTGTTGTTGTAGTGGTGGTAGTCGTAGTTGGTGTGGTTGTAGAAGTTGTTGTAGTTTTCGGCGAGGTTATACTTTCCTCTTCTTCATTATCGTCTTCTCCATAGTCCTGAAAACAAAAAAAGTTGTATATTATTGATTGAATGATATTTATAAATAATAGAAATAATAAAAAAAATGCCTGGTAAAAGTTCAGGAACTGATTAAGATCTGAGAGAGTTTCTTCGCTTTTCCAGTCAGTGTTGAATAATGTTTTTTCTAAAGAGACATTCAATGTGAAAGTCGACCAACATGACCAGTAGAGATTTATTTATTTCATCTGTTTCTGATAAATCAATTAGCCTGCATTCATACAGTCTACTAAATCACTAGTTGTTCAATAAATTACCATATTTTCAATTTGTCAACGACATATTCGCAGCAGTTTATGCACCAACTGTCGTTTCAAAAGCTGATCTCTCTATGTGTGCCAGAAAATGGGGATTGTAAAGCGAAAACGTGTGACTGCATCTTATTAGCGGAAATCTGTAAAGATCTTAGCGGAAAAGTTACTACTAATATCTGCACCCTTAGGAAGCACCCACATAACCGCATAAGCAGGCTTACAATTCGGACTGCAGCTGTTTCATTTCAGTTGTAATTTACGAGACATAGTGATAAATCTTCGATTTTCTTTCAATTTAGTCTTCGCGATAAAATGCAAAAAAGTCGATTTCTAGAAACAAGGATTACGTTGCTAAAACCCATAACCGATTAGAGACACTTTTGAAATGTAGGACATACACGAGAATAATTAAATTTCCGCTGAATCGGTACCTACTGGATAGTTTATATGTTCTAGAAAGGAGAGTTCGACATTTGCATGAAAGTATAATTACAGTTTATCGATCGCTCTTAATTATACTGTCATGTTATAATTTAAAAATCAGTTCAGCTCATAATATCTGTTTTCAGCAAATGCTAATTTAGTTGTTGACGGATAAGCGAAGGTTTCAGAGGAATATAGGTAATTAAAAGATAAGAGGTGGATGTTGATGACAGGAAAAGTTGATAGAATAATTTCACCTTTTCAGATTGAGGGTTTCATAAAGACACGAATCACGAAGTGCAAGGAGTTGGTTATAAATATTAGAAATTTAATAAATACTTTAGAGAGCCGGTTGTTGTTTTACTATTAAATACTATATTTGAGAAACAACAATTCTTCATTTGATCATATACTTTGTAAAAACTTGTACCTATTAAATTTTCTTTCCTATGAATCTGACAGAACAATTTTCCTGAGGGAGATAATATAGTGAATATAGGCAAATCGGTACTCTCTGAGGATGTACTCTACTCGTTCTGACAATGAGTAGAAAGAGAAGCGCCCCGAAGAGCATATGTGCGCGCCTTTGATATCTAGCCGCTGTAATGGAAACAATCTTCGTTAGAATACGAGTCAGATGGGAGTGTCGATCAAGGAAGACCTCTGCCAAGTTTACACTTGACATTTATCAAATCTTTCTTTTTCATTCTCCCTCGCTTCAATGCAACTACCCGATGTTAATAGAATAATAGTGGCATAATAGTGTAACTGTTTTCTTAGATGTGCATGAAGATTTGGTTGCATCAAACAAATTTTGGTTGATTCAAGCCAATATTTGATTGACGCAACCAAATTTATTAGTTAAATTAAAGAAATACTCAATCTATCAAAAGATTTGGTGAAAACAACCAAAAAATTTAGTTGGGTCAACTAAATATTTTGTCGTCCAAATAATAACCATATTCTATTATTGAGCCAACAAAAATTTGTTGATTTAATTAAATCGATTTTTGAGTGCGTTTAGTACGTTTCCTGATGAAAAATTTTAACGAATTTAGCGAATTTCGTGAATGATGGTCCTGCAACGGCACAGTCCAATGATAAAAGAATAGTAGATAAAGAGTTTTTCTTTATTTCCTATGTTTTCAAGAAACTTCCCCTTCTTCTCGTTTTTTCGCTTAAATGCTAAAAATGTTTAAAAGTTGATTTGTTTTGGTTGGCGAAGGCTACTATTATATTTTTGTTTCAGAATTACTGCAACTATTTAGTTAAAGAGTTACCTTCTTTGGTCAAAAATTGCACTATTTGGTGAAATTTAAACTGATTTGTTAAAAATTCATTTTTTTTTGTTCAAGGTTCATCATTTCAGTTGCAAAATTAATCTCATTGGTTAAAAATCGAACTATTCTGTTGAAAATTTGTTTGATTCTTTTCAATTTGAAAATTCATGTTTTTTATTGAAAATTGATCTTTTTTGTAGAAAATAAATCTTCTGGATTGAAAATTCATCCTTGTTGGTTAAAACGAAACTGTCTGGTTGAAAATTAATACCTTTTGGTAGAGGATTCAACTATTTTGTTGAAAAATCGTGTTTTTTTTGTTGACGATTTATTAAAATTTTTACTGAAAATAAAATTATTCCATTTTTGGTTAAAAATTTATATTTTTGATTGAAAATTGATCTTTTCTAGTAGAAAATTCAATTATTCGGTTGAAAATTCATGTATTTTCTAAAAAAATCGTTTTCCTTAGTAAAGAATTAACAAACTTGTTTGAAAATTCACCCTCTTTAGTTAAAAATGCAACTATTCAGTTGCTTGTTGAGAATACGTCTTTTTAGATTAAAAATTCAACGTTTTTGTAGAAAATTCAACTATTTGGTTACAAATGACTCTTTTGTCATTGAAAATTCAATTACTTGGTTAAACGTCAAATAATCCATTTTTTGCTGAAAATTTATCCTTTATAAGTAGAAAATTTAACTACATAATTGGTAGAAAACTCATGTATGTTGTTAAAAATTTATCTTTTTGGGTAGAAAATTATACTTCAATTTGAAAATTCATCTGTTCGGTTGAGGATTCAACTATTTTGTTACAAATGGACCTTTTTCTGTTGGATTCAACTGATTAAAAATTTTTTCTTTTTTTTTAAATTAATTTTTTTAAACTGAAAATTTACCGATTAGATTTTTGGTTGAAAACCGAAAACTTGAATTGTTCTTTCTTGATTGAAAATTAACATTTTTCTTGCAAATATATCTTTCGGTTTAAAAGTCAACTGTTTTCTAAAACATTCAACTTTTTAGCTCGAAAACTAAACTTTTTGTTGAAAATTAGTCTTTTTTGTTAGACAATTAATATTCTTTGTTGAAAATTCGTCTATTTGATTGAGAATTCAACTTTTTTGTTGAAAAATCATCTATTTGATTGAGAATTCAACTATTTTGTTGAAAATTCAAGCTTTGGTAGAAAATTTATTATATTATATTAAAAATTCACCTAATCGGTTAAAAACCCAACTGATTTGTTGAAAGTTTGTCCTTTTGGAATGAAAATTCATCTTTTATGGTAGAAAAGTCATTTTTCTTGGTTGAGAGTTCATCTATCTTGTTCGAAAATAAAGTTTTTTGTTTGAAAATTCGGGCATTTGGTTCTTGTTAGGTGGACAATTTAATTATACTGTTAAAATTTCAACTATAGCCCAAAATTGCTAACGTAGTTTATGGACGGCCGGGGACCTAATGTAATGATGAGGGAGAAATATACGTAATAAGTAGTATATTTCAACATGATCATTTTCTTTGAAATTCATATTGGAAAATAGCTTTGATAACATGAAGCAACTATGTAATTTACAAAGAAAGGGGTTTTTATAACAAAAAAATGTACAGCCTCAAGATGGTGGGTGACTCATAACACTTTCGCATAAATGAAAAAGCGTTTCTTATCATCAACACATTTTTCGCTAGGTTTGTGCGATACACTTTCGCGATATTAGCTTTGCGCGTGCTTTCGTTAATTTACGGTTTTCCAGGCGTGAAAACGAGACAGTTTTACAACGCAGGTACCTACCTACCGGAGCTCAAACGTTTACACCGAAGATAACGGAAGTGATTTACGGGAAGGTGTACAGATTCCTTTTATAAACGGCGTCGTTCGTCTCGGGTTGATTTTTTTCTTAAATCCGATTCCGAATATACTCCATACCCTAAGAAGGGAATTACACGTTTATAAAATTTGTAAAGTTAAAGCGACTAGAAAATAAGCGGCTTAGGAATTAAATCTATCCGGAAAATCCTCTTTTATCTCATTGTCAAAGGCTTTTAACAATAAGGCAGCATCGGGACATTTAAAAAAATCTAAATACATCCGGAATTTCACATTTAATATTTTAAATTCATAGTAGATTTAATACAGAGGAGGAGTATTGGGAGAAAATTTGTGCAGTACCGTTACAATAAATATGGTAAAAGTGACATTTCCATCAATCCTAACAGGAATTGTGTGAGAATCTACTGAACTGGATGCACTCAATCGTTCACAAAAATTCAGGAACGATTATTATGATTTGGATTTTAGAATTTAACGAAATAATGTAATTCTGTCCAATTTTTACCGAATTTATTGTAACGGTTCCTAAAGAAATGTTCTCTGTATCATCGGTCTATCCGCGCTTGATAGGAGATTCCTTCTTAAGTTTATATTTAAAAAAATATTTCTTTTGAAAATATTTTCTTCTAAAATGTTTCAAGTCGCTTCCGGTGAAACATAGCTTAGGTAGCTAAATACCTATGCTCGATTAGTGCATCTAGCTACTTTCGAGTAAATTTATGAATAAGCAGATGAAAGCAAGCGCAAACGAATTAACCTGTAGTTCGCGTCATGCTGACAATACAGCCAATTACTCTTGAAGTGATGAATTGCTCGTTTCGTAAGATGTTCGAGCGCTAATCATTACAATCACCATAAGAAGGATCAGATTAATTCATACACATACAATGTCAATAATTCTATACTTAAATCACTAAATTTAATCTAGCGAATTATAATAGAGTTGTTGCATGATTTGCAATAATCGCTTTTTTCAATAATAAATTACCTACTCTTTACATTTAGGGAAGAAAATGTGATTTCAATACCTTATGTCAACGAAAATGGACAAATAAATTTCTTTAAATATTACATCAAGCTTGAAATCTTGGATCGTTTCTACCAATCATAGACTTATTGGCTAACTTCTAAAACTCAAATAAAAAAAAATCGAAATAGTTGACAGATTTCTTGACACCGCGCTTCCACCAAGCAGTGACTATATTTGCATATTTGAAAATCTACATATTTTAGAATGAAATAAAGAAATAGAGACTTCCAAAAAATTCGTTTCCTTGTAGTACATGATTAATTTTTAAATATATTTTAAGTTAAACGTTAAAACCAAATGAATGTTTTTTTTTGCAATGACCCTATTTTCAATCTATAATCTCTGATGAATTATAATTTAATATCCACTTTTTCATCAGAAATTAAGATTGATTTTTTTTTTCTAAGGAACATTTTTCTGCTTTTTTTCGCTTAAATATGATGTGAATTAATAGAACTCAATAAGAAAATCCTGCTATTTTTCGTTGGAAGTTAATCATTACAAATTGAAACGTCTACTATTATATTTTTGGTTCAGAATTCATCTCTTTCAGTTAAAAATTTTATTATTTGGCTGAAAATTTGTGTTTCAATTCTTTTTTTAAAATTAATGTTCTTCACTGAAAACTTAACTAATTCATTTTTACCAGAATATTAATCGTCTTCAGATGAAAATTCACCCATTTAACTATTTTGTTGAAAATTCGTATTTTTTTGTTGAATTAAAACTTTTTAAATTAAAATATCAACTATTACATATTCCATGGAGAATTAATCTTTTTGGGTTGAAAAATCAACTACTTGGTTTTAAGTTGAACTAATTTGTAAAGAATTCATTTTTTGTTGTTGAGGATTTGTAATTTCAGTTAAAAATTCTACTACATGATTGTAAATTAATTTTTTTAATTCATATTTTCGGGTTGATAATTCAACCGTTTTGTAGAAAATTTAGTTCTTTTGACTTGAAAATTCAACAATTTGGTAGAAAATTTAACTATTTGGTTGAAAATTAACTTTTTTGTTCAAGATTTAACTATTTTTGTAGAAAAGTTAAATATTTTGCGTTTTATTTTAGGCAGTCATCAAATGAAATCGAAGAAACCATTTTAAATTAAAGGAGAGCCATTCGTACAGACGGGGCTAAATAAAACTTTATAGACAACTCACTCGTATCCATCTAGTTTTTAAGACTCTGATAATTCTAGGGTCTGCAACAAAATGAGAGTAACTAAAAAGCCAATTAAAAAAAAATGATCGTGAGATGAATGTTTAGGTACAATCAGTGTAATAAAAATGCTTTTAGATTATAATCGACAGAGGATTTATTTCCTTTATTAGGTTGATTAGAAAAAAATCTGTTGAATAAAAAGCCTCTGGTAACTAAGCTATGTAGTTCATAAACTTTGCGTGATCTCTATAGCAGCTGCGAACTATCAGAGGCCAAAAAATAGTAATTAATTCTAAATAGGGTCAAAATAAGTCGCGTAAGTGCTATTTATAATAATTACAACGATTTTCCATATCAGTTTCTCAGTTAGTATACACTGTCCAGCATTAATATGTATAAGCCGTCAACACTAGAGTGGCGAAATCTTCGAGTACTCTTGCAGTAATTGAATCAACAACTTATATAGTATCAATATCAGGACCGATGACCCCTTTATCTTTATTAACTGTTACTTTTCCTATGACAGTCAGAGCAATTGGACTAAATACTTTGAATATTTGAACTATGATGAACTGGACTGTGGTCTAAATGATACATTTCTATAAGAATATTTTCCTAGAACCTGCTGTAACTCCGCGAGATACAATTTTTAAAGAACTTGTAAATAAGAGACCGCCCACAAAATAGGTTAAAAATGTTGGTCTATTTTTCATCCCTCCCCGCCAACTTCATTGACGACAGTTGTTTTATATTTGCCCTAAACCCCACCCCTCAGAAAGTAACGTATAGTCATGCCAATGTGCCTGAGTAACCGTGCGTTGAACTATAAGCTTTGTTCATAAATTTAGACTAATTAAAAATATTAAAATATCAGACTTCACAGGCCAAAATGCTCTCAAATCAGGGGAGATAGGGTGATTTTAAACGAAATTAGATGAATAATAGGGGGATACATTCTTTTAAATAAAATTAATATTAAATTCAATGCTTTAAATTCCTAGCATTTCAAATTGAAGTGTACTGAATTTACAACAAAATAGTGGAATTTTCAACTAAAAAAATTTTCTACCAAAAAAGATGAATTTTCAACAAAATACATGAACTTTCATAAAAATTGTTTAATTTTTAAGCCAAAAGTACGAATTATCTACAAAATAGTTCAATTATCACACCGTAAATATAACGTTTCAACAAAATAAATAATTTTCTACCAAATAGTGAATTATTTCCTAGGAAATATTGAAATTTTTGAATAAACAGTTGATTTTTCAACCAAATTGTTAAAAGTCTATCAAAACAGTTGCATTAAAAAAAAAGAAATCTAACAAAATAGTTGAATTTTTAACAAAACAGCTAAATTTTCGACCAAAGAAAACATTTTCACAAAAATAGTTGAATTTTTAACCAAGCAGCTGCAATTTCATTCCACGGAAATAAATTTTCAGCCAAGAAGCACAGAAAAAACGGAAGATAAACTTTGCATCGATTTCCGACGAAAGATTCTCTGCAACAAAAAATAACTTCACAGGATAAACTTTACACAAATATCGGTTAAACTTTCTTTTTTATTCCATGACAAACACATGTATTTTGAAAGACGCGAAGTTGGCTGGACAAAACTTTATCGCTCCAAAAAAATTTCCTGCAACAAATTTTATTCTTAGTTTTTTTTATGAGATTAATTTTCTACTAAAAGACGAATATTCAACAAAATAAATACATTTTGTAATGAGTAGTTCAATGTTCAGCTTATAAATGATAAATTTCTAACCAAAAATGGGACAGTTAAATTTTCAGCTGAACAAATATTTTAATTTGAGATAAAAAAATAGTTAAATTAACTCCAAAAAGGACGAATTTTCTACGAAATAGTTGAACCCTCAACCAAAACAGATTAATTTTCAACCAAAGAGTTACATTTTCAGGGTTTCGTAGCCCCGGGCTGAAACCCTTATAGTTTCGGTCGGGTGTCTGTCTATCCGTCCGTCCGTCGTACTTTTTTCCAGGAAGGGGAAAGTAGGTGGGGCATGGGAGGGAAAGTTTGCGACGGGCAGGCTTCAACGACTCAATTAAGTTTTTTTTTCAAAAAAGAATAATTTCAAAAGGTTCTGTTGAGGCTTAAATGAACGTCTTAATAGGCCAGAAACCCCTTCCTTGTAGGCGCTTTGCGACTACTTTAACTAATTTTTAACTAAAAAGGATGCATTTTAGACAAAAAAGATTAATTTTCTACAAAAATGACGAATTTTTAATCCAGGAGTTGTATTTTCAACTAAAAAATATAAATTTTCAACTACACTGTTTACGTAATAGTTAAATTTTGAGTTAAAAAAATTATTTTCAACCAAAAATGAAACGAATTTTAACAAAATAGTTCAAGTTTTAACCAAAGAGATGAATCTTTAACAAAACAAAAAAAATAAGTTTTTAAGAAAGTAGTACAACTCTTAACTAATTAGTTCAGTTTTTGACCAAAATAAATGACTTTTTAACAAAATAGTTGCATTTTTAAGTGAATAATGAAATTTTCAACCAAATAGTAGAATTTTTAATTTAACGAGATCTTTTCGATGAAAAATAAGCTTTTAAAAAAAAAATAGGGATTTTCTGATTGGGTTCGTTTACTTCAGTTGGCATTTAAGCGAAAAAGGGGAAAAGGGGAAGTTTCTTGAAAATAATGGAGGAGAAAGGAGGAAGTCTTAAAAAGAGGTACAAAGAGGGAAACAGTTGAAAGAGTGTGAAGTCTGAAATATGAAAGTGATTTTCGAAACTCAGTAAGGTACTCTAGGTAATAAGATTTTGTTTATCATCAATTGATGGGACATTTCACTGTGTTATTTTCTGTAGAATACGAACCTGAAGGCGAAAATGTTTTATCTTCTTGCGTTTTTTAGAAAAACAACCTAACTAGTTTCATTTGATATTTACCATTAAATTTTCTGCAAAATTCGCAAACTTAGTTACAATTTATCAAGAGAAAAGTATTAAACGATATCTACGTTCATAACATTACTTTCTCTGACCCCCCCCCCCCCTTCCTCTTACAAGAGTAGTTTATGGACGGCCCCTAATGTATTATTACTTTTCTTAACAAGACATATGTTCTCTTAAACTGAACCAGTGAAATTGTCACTGGTTGAATCAGTATTTTAAAATAATACTGGTGAACCAGTGATATAGCGCTCCACGCGGCCAAGACATGAACCTCCAGTCATTTGGTACGGGTGCGTCGCGGACGGACGATAACGCGTACGACCAGATGAGTACTAGTACTGAGAAACCAGTGAACCTCCTGATTACAACAGTGTCGGAGTTCCACTGAAAGAACTAGTGAAATCGCACTGATTGTCAGTGACACACTTCTGGCTATTTAAACCAGTTAGATTTTTTGTTGACCAGACACATGCTCTCT
>CAKNXH010001586.1:55406-69776 GCA_932178445.1 Andricus quercusramuli
CAGTAATCTACATTACTTTCCATCTTCAATAATATATATTACACCCTAGTCAACACCATAACATCTTATATATATAGTTGAATTTTCAGTCGAAAAAATTAATTTTCAATTAAAAAATAACGAATTTTCAACCAAAAAGATATTTTACAACTAAAATGATGAATCTTCAACTAGAATAATGAAATTTTTAGTTAGAAAAAATTAAACTTCAACAACAACAAAAAAACTAATTTTCAACAAAATAGTTGAATTTTCAACCAATTAAATTAATTTTTAACTTAAATTATGAATTTTCATTCATAAATGGTACATTGAAATTTTTATTCTAAAAAATTATTTGAAAAAAAAATTAATTTTCAACCAAATAGTTAAATTTTCAACCGAAGAGATAAATTGTCAACCTAGTTTTGACTCTCACCTCTGGAAGTTTTACAACTTTCTAGGCCCAGCCAGGAATGTTTTAGAAAATTTTGAATTTCAGGGTTAAAGAAAAATTCAAATTTGATTGTATCGGACTATAAATCTCTAAGGCTCAGGAGAATTTTTTATTTGTCTTCAAAGAAGGTTTCATTAGATTTACTCAGTTCAAATATTCATCGGATTTTAATGATTTTTCCTTTTAAAAAAATGTTGGAAATTTGTTCGAAAGCTCAGCTTTCATGATAACTCACACCAGTCAGTTGCTACTTATGAAAATTCATAACTATTATATCATTGTGATACCCAATTTACGGAATTTTCTGTCACAGGGATAATGTGCTTGATAAAAAAACAATCTCTTATAGAATGGACGTTTCCTAGTTAATGTAATTTAATATGATGAATCTCTATCGTACAATTAGAATCTTGCACTAAAATTGATGGATCCTACGGCGTCTTTAGATTAAATATTCGTGCATCAGATATAGAGTGCACCTACAGACAATGAACACGAGGGAGGAGATTGCTCTTCTTGAGGCAAACCTGGGCAAAGAGATCACATCCTGGATAGACAGTTCACGCAGCCCACCCACCAGGAACATTGAACAATGCAAACCTTCATGTTCCTGTTTCCTATGTAGAGTGATGAAATGCCCTCTATCTTTGGGGTTTCATCGTTTAAAAATAAAAAATCATCCTTGAGTGTTTTAAGCTCCGGATCAGCAAAACTCATCGAATTCTAGTCGATAATGGAGGTGTCCGATCCTGGTAATGGGCCTTAGGATTTCCACTGAAAAGGGACGGAAGCGATTTCACAGATTTGAGATAAATCGTCCTTTTGCATGGAAATGTTTCACATTTTTTTTAAAGTATGTTTTCATATCTAGGATCTATAATTTGTAATGTGACGACAGATATGTTCAGGGCTTCCGTGGACTAATGTACTTGACAAAATTGGAAAAAGTGACTAATTTGAGCTAAAAAGGGACTAAAAATGACTACTGTTCACACAGAAAAAGGCTTGTAATGGCAATAGAAACACTTTTTTACTCAAAAATGTAGATTCAATTACATATTTGATACATCGGCTTGTATTTACAAGACTAGATGAAATTCTATTGCTGAATTCGGTGATGAAAACCAAGACTACAATTGCTAGAATAAATTTTACAAGTAATGTTCCAAAAATGGTCATTCATTTTATTAGAAGATGAATAAATCTTCGAAACTTAACTGCCGGGCTTATAGTTCGATGTTTCTATTAGAAATAGTTTTCCCGTCATCTAATAGAAGAAAGTTCCAGTTGCTCAAATATTCTTTCTAAAGGTCATTTATTCTTCTTGTGGTTGTCATAATTAGGTTGCAAAATAAGTTTTATGCCACCTTTATATACATTAGACATGGAATATCGTACTTGATTAAAAAGAAGCGAAGAACCTTTTTAAAAAGCCGTTTAGAAGCTTATGAAATTTCGAGTCGACTGACCCCTATTAGAGACATTTATGACCTTTTGAAAAGAATATACCACATGAGAAGTTAAAAAAAAATGCAAGAATTTCTCGAATTTTGTATCTCCACTTCAACTTGTGGCATGACTTAGGAAAGTTGTAGCAAAAGTCTGAAATTTATGCCACAAAGTCCTTGAAGTCGGCGATTACCGCTATCGGCCGCAGAGCGGTGAACCCCGAGATTTTCTTAGATTTTGTACCTTAAATTCAACTCGTTCTGTAACTTGTGACACTTGTTGAAAAAAAGTGAAATTGACAGAACGGAATTTTTAAAATTTTATCTTTAATTTAAATTATTAAGACTTTTTTCACGAGCTCTCTAGACATAAGATATTACAAGAAATTCCCAAGCGTATCTGAGTCGAGTTTCAGTCGGCGATCAAAGCTGGCAACCAGACTCGTCGCAGACATGCTTGGACATTTTTAGGCATATCTTGGGAACCCATGAAGATTTTTTAAGTATCATTTCAGGTAAAAAATTCGAAAAATTCTTGCATTCTTTTTAAACTCCTCGCGTCGTATACATTGTTTAAAATATTTTAAAAAATCTATAATAGACGCGGAATTTCATAAGATTTCCAACGGTTTCTGAAAACAAGTTTCTCGATCCTTTTTTGAACTGCTAATCACAGCAGTGATTTTCAATAATACTCGCACTTGTCGTACCGACGAAAAGTAACCTTATAATGATACTCTTTTTTATTGTGAATTCTTTTCGACAGGCGTGTGCTGAAATTCTAATTGGATGACCAAGAAGAGTTTAATTCTACGTGTGTGATCCACATATGAAATGTAGGATTGCCATTCGCCGAAGGGACTGCCTCGCTGCCAGGCTGTCTGCTACCATCAGCTAGTGAGAATTCTATGGTGACCATAACTAACAACGATCGGCATTGGCACTCTTGATGGGTTTATATCCACTTCTAAGAATCGTTCGTGCCCACCAAGTACTTCGAATGTGCGCGACGATAGAAGCCAGTTCGAAAAGCGTGAAGCATATTCGTTGCAAGAATTATTATACGGAAGCGTGAAGCGAAGACATTCTCATAAACGTTACTTTCGTCCCTGCGGAAACGCTTGCACGTACACTTGGTTTTTTTCAATTTATACCCCCTTTCGGCACTCGTCAAGCTGTGATTCATTTCATTGTTCAACACTGCGTCTAACGAGCATAAAATAACATAACATAAAATAATATAAGGGGTCGTCAATAAACTACGTTATTAATTCGAGGGGAAGGGGGTAACGCTAAAATCCGAGCTAAAATCTAAGGTTGGTAACAGGGGGAGGGGGCAATGGAAGTAACGTTATGAACTTAGGTAACGTTTAATAATACGTTCCCAGATGGCACATTTCATCAGAGTTTGAAAATTTTGCAAAAGATGAGCCTGCAACAGTACAGTTCAATAATCACTCAATAAGTTTGAAAATTACTTAATATTGCAGACTTCTCTCTCTTTCCCCTATTTCCCTCTGTTACCTCTTTTTGAAAAAACCTTCTTTTCTCCTCTGTTTTGAAGAAACTTCAACTTTTTCTCGTGTTTTCGCTCAATTCGAACTGAATTAATAGAAAACAAAAAGAAATTTTCTTTAAGTATACTATTATATTTTTGATTCCGAATCTATCTTGTTTGGACAAGAATTCTACTATTTGCCTGAAAATTTAAGCTACACGGATTAAAATTCAATCACTTTTTTGACAATGCAACTATTTTATTAAAAAGTCATATTTTCGGTCAAAAATTGAACTACTTGATTGAAAATTGAACTTCTTTGTTAAAAATTAATTTGTTGTTGGTTGAAGATTCATCTCTTTGTTGAAAATTTGTCTTTTCTTAATTGAGAACTAATTTTTTTACTAAAAATGCAATCCTATTTTTTGTTGAAAATTTATATTTTTAATTGAAAATTGATCTTCTCCAGTTAAAAATTAGACTATTTGGTAGGAAACTCATGTGTTTTTTTAAAACTTGGTCTTTTTTGGTGAAAGTTGATCTTCTCAGTTGAAAATGCATCCTTTTTGGTTTAAAATTCAACTATTTGGTTGTAAATTAATCTAATTTCATTAAGAATTCAACTATTTCTTTGAAAATTTGCCTTCTTTAGTTGAATTTAACTATTTTTATTTCAAATTAATATCTTTTTAGGTTCAAATATTAACTATTACATTTTGTGTGAAGAATACACTTTTTTCTTGTTGAAAAATCCACTACTTTGTTTAAAGCTAAACTACTTTTTTAGAAATTCCTTTTTTTATTAAAGAATCGTCATTTTAGTTGAATATTGATATTTCCGAGTCGAAAATTCAACTGTTTGGTAGAAAATTCATCCTTTTGGCTTGAAAACTCAAAAGTTTCGTAAAAATTCAACTATTTGGTTCAAAATGAACTTTTTTTTGTTTAAAATTCATAGTTATTTAACAAATTTAACAATTTGATAGAAAATTGACATTTTTGTTGGAAAGTCAACTTTTTTGTAGAAAATTTGTATTTTTGACATCAAAATTGAACAATTTTATTAAAAATTGATATCATTTTTGAAAATTTGTCTCTAATTTTCAAGGTGGAAAATTCATCTTTTTGGTTGAAAATTTAACTATTTGGTTAAAAATTTACCTTTTTGTTTGAAAATATAACTACTTTGTTGAAAGTTGAACTGCTTTGTTAAGAATTAATTTTTTTTAGTTTGAAAAATTCGTCTTATTGGCTTGAAAACTCAATAATTTGGCAGAAAATTCAACTATTTGATAGAAAAGTAACTTTTTTGATGAAAATTCTACTATTTGGTATATAATTTGTATTTTGTCTTAAAAATTCTACACTTTTGTTGAAAAATAATATAATTCGTTGCACTTCATCTTTTTTAATAGAAAATTAATTTTCTACGTGGAAAATGCATTTTTTCGTTGAAAATTGAACTATTTGGTTAAAAATTTATCTTTTCATTCATTATTTTAGATTCACCTCTTTGGTTGAAAAATAATTTTCTTTGTTGAAAATTCGTTTTCTTTTGTCACAACTTAATTTTCTTATCTGGGAATTCAACTATTCTATTTCTGGTTGGAAATTTATCCTTTATAAGTTGAAAAATCAATAATTTGGTGAAAGATTTATCTTTTTTGGACTGAGGATTTAACTAGTTGCTTAAAAATTCGTCTTTGTTGCTTGAAATCACCCGGTTAAAAATTCAACTATTTGGGGCAGATAAATTTTTTTGTTCAAAATTCAACTTTTCGGGTCGAAATTCCATCTGTCTTCTAAATAACACTTTTTTTGGCACAAAAATTTATCTGTTTTTGGTCAAATTAAACAAAAAATTTGAAAAAGCGAACATTTAGTTGAAAATGCGTATTAAACAATTTTCATGAAGTCATCTTATTTGGTCAAGAACCCCATTTTTTTCGTTCAAACTTCGTCCTTTTGGATTGAAAATTTATCTTCTATGATCTAAAAGTTATTTTTCTTGGTTGAAAATTTAGCTCTTTTGGTGCAGAATCTTTTTTGGTTCAAAATTAAACTATTTTGTTGAAGTTGCAATAAATTTTGACTTGAAATCTTGGGAATCTAATTCCATAATTAATTCAATACGGTATTTACATTAATTTTATTTGCAAGAATTTATTCCCTTATTATTCCCCAACTTTCATGAAAAATTACCCTATTTCACCTTTATTCAGAGATTTTTGGTCTCCATTACTTTTCGAGAAGGGTGGGCCAAAAATACGGTCGTCAGCGAGGGGGGGGGGGGGGGCTTAAAATTGGTAACGTAATTTATGGACGGCCCTTAAAATACAAGATTCCAGTGGGGAATTTTTGTGGCCTGACTCAGAGTGTTTTCGAAATCGACGGATGGATTAAAAAAAGAAGTGTTGATTGGACTTTCCTGCAGTCTGAAGATAGAGCCAATATTACTCATATCAATCGACAGAAAATGCTTACGTTATAGAAGGAAAGTAACCCTTCTTGTGATGCATACACCAATTGCAATTGTGGCAACTGACGTGCAAGTGAGTGCAAGCACTGGGAATATTTTTATCGAGGTCAAAACTAAAAATAAAGCCCTCCATATCAGAAATTGGCCTTCTTCCAAAAGAAATGTTCAGAGATGAAAGTCTATATGAGAAATAAAGTGCAACCTGTCTCAGACGAAATCCAAGCCAACCACGAATCAAAACATTGTTGTCGGTAAAAAAAAACCTGTTCAATGACTCATTTTTCTTTGGTTTGACAAATTGCATGTCTTCTGGCTTTGCTCCAGACATTCGAAACATATCCTTTGAAGATATAAGAGATGCAAATTTGCTTTTTTACAACGATTAACAGTAAATGGTTAAGTAAAACTAATAATTCTTTAATGGTATTCAATCACGTATATATAAGAGACAATTTTCCACAGTTTTTTTAATGGTCATAAGACATCTCTGATAAACCAGATTGGTGTCTAATGACCTTGTAAGTTCCCAGATTGATATGCATGCGTCGTGAAGCACAATGTTACAAGCATAAGTCATCTAGAGTTTGACAGCAGACACGCGATCTATGCAGCTGAACATCTTGAGACGTGTTCTACTTCTTATGGATGATGGAACTGGCTGATATTTTAATACTCATGGAAGAGATACATACAAAGATAACATGTAGGATGAAACTTTTGAAAGTGGTGTTACCATAATTAGGCTGAATATAATGTTCAGAAAACCTTTAGAGATTGGACAAATTTAATTTTTTGAGTGGATACGCTTGAAAAATAATGCTCCATATATGTATTACATACACACTTACTAAACATGTCTCACATTTAATAACTCTCGTAAAAAGAGAATCAATCGTTCTTGGACCTCCTCCTTAAAATGATAGCGTTGGGTTAAAGACGGTTAAAGAGAATCGTTAAAAAATCCGAAAGTACTTAAGAGAGGCATAATTCATCCTCTAAACTGAATGCTGTAGTTGAGAGACCTTTAATTATCCTGAGGCTTAAAGACCCGCTGAACAAAGGGTTACCGCATTTCAACGGCGACATCAATACTTGTACCACCTTTCGTCCGTTGTCATCTTCCGATCGTGACTCGAACGTACGTGGGATGTTCTTTGTACCTCCCTTTTATTGCCATTGCGAGTACGACCTTTGAAATCCATATTTCGAAAGAGATACCTTCCATTTCGCGGGTGGTCCATGTCACTCGCGAGAAAACTCGTGTGCGATGATTTCAACTTATTTTATGGTCAAATCATAGAAATCATTTTGCAACCCAAAAAAGGTTTTATGATTTTATGCACGTCAAACCTTGATGTATCTTTGAATGATCCTAACACGAGCTTTACAACAATGAGGATATGAATAATTCCCAAGTACAAACATTATACCTTGACTAATGAAAAATTGCTGTTGCTTAAATATATCGACGTATCTCTCATAACAATGGGAATCATAAAGGTGACATAAATTTCATCTTGATTCCTTGTGAGCATGAATTTCGACTCGTAAATACCATTCCAGTTAACATTTATCCTCACAAGTCACTGACTTTCCCTTAATCTCCTTTACTCGTAACTTTGTATTACAGATTACGTAAGTTTTTTTTTCCTTGCATGACAGTTAATAAATAAGAGATATTAAATAAGGCAATTTATATTAATAGATACTCCCATCGGGCAATGTTTGGTGAGCAATATGCATTTGAGAATGTGAGAATATTAGAATTGGGAAATCAATCAGATTATCCATAAGAAAGTGATACAAGTGTGAATGCCTCTGGTTATTGAAGATACCTTTATATTTTCGATGATTCATTCTCCGTTGGTCATGGTCACCGATTACGACCAACTGTCTCGATCGTGAGACGTACGTTAACACGTTCATTCGAGTCATCGATACTATATGCTGATTGGCCATGGTGAGGGGACATCTACCTCGCCATTCATGAATAAAATATCTATAAAGTGTGTCGGAAATATAAAATTTTTTTTGGAGGACATTTTTTGAATTCATAAGTTTTATGAATGTCTTGAAGAACGGAAGAACAATTTCCTGGTGGATTATTTGGAACTAATCTACATTGAATAAGATACAATTTTATTCCACAAAACAATAAAATAAAATGTTATTTGGTTACAGATCCATTTTAAATAAAAAATTCATGTTTTGAACCTTTTCTACAGTCTGCTGCTATCGTTAAAATAAATTGGTAAAGTCAACTGCCTTAAGAAAATGTAACATAATGGATCGGATGCAGACTCTCTTGGGCAATTATTTTATTTGGAGTTTCATTCCATGACCTCCGAACCATGGGTGGTCCTTCAAGATCGCGGGGTCGCTGATCCGAGTGTAAGAATGCACAGGTCGTACGAAACAGACGCTGCTATTATTATCGACAGAGAACAGTGACACGAGATCGGTGACTGGTTTCCATCAACCACGAATTCGGAGAATTCATCATTACCCTAAAAATGAGTCTGAAAATTTTAAAGATCAAGTCTCATTTTAAATTTATATTGCTACAGAAAATAATACCATCGAAATTGCTCAAAATGAACATAATTCAATATTGCACCGCTCCATTCTATAAAATTCTAGGTACAGAATCATAAAATAATATTTACAAAAGCGAAAAAATTAGAATCTACGTAATCAAATGATGCAATCAAGATATACTTGTACAAGTTAACAGAGATTATAGTTATTATAATGATTTTTAAATTGTTGTCTTCTTGAGTATCGTCTTTCTTTTGCATGTGAGCATCATCAAAAATGTCTCGCTCACGAAGCAAGACAATAATGAGGTGAAAGATGTAACTTATGTTCGTGCCAATAGCGATACCATGAGAGGTCATTCTGAAGTTCCTTACAGGAGTGCTGACCATTAATGAGAAAAGGTGCAACAACTTTGGTATGACATCATCTCTTATTCACGCCTGAACAATGAACATGTCACGTACCTATATGTGCCCGACACTCCTTAGAAAGTTCTTCTGGGTAAACAAACGAGTGAAAAATTATTTATTCGTTGTCCGTGACTAACTGCAGTTCAACCGATAAATACGTCTCGTATCTGCCATTAAGTGGACGTCTCGGTCGTAAATCAACTGGAATTAAGAAAATTGACGAAAGTGGAATCCTTAATTCCATACATCCCTTTGGAAGTCTTCTGTTCATCTTCCTTTTAAAAAGTGGAAAGGGTTAAAAAAAAATTTTGCTCGTAAAATAAAAAGGAAGCAAGAAAGACAAGTGAATAAAATAGGAATTTATTTATAAATTCTACTTTCATTATGTCATGAAGAATATTATATAAATATTATAACGCATTGTCTTGGTTTTCAATCTTATTACTTTTTAATGAAGAGTCATTGATTAGAAATGTAAAAACATTTCACACTTTTTCCTCCTTTTGCGAGGATACCTTTAATGGGAACTTTACAGGATATTCGATTTGTATCTCGATAAATCTAGTCGAATCGTATAATTAATTGCATACATAACATTAGAATGGAGGTTCCTCTACAGTCATGTACATGGGAACTATTTGTGGCTTGATTAGCCACTCTAATTGACTATCTCCAATTAAAGATAGTCAGGATAATGCCTTTCCTAATGCATATTTGTTACAATGACCGGTTAATTAAACAAGATGTCTATTGTAAATTGTTATTTGAAAAGTAAATTGTATTATAAGAAAATATCTTAAACCTTAGAAAGAGCAAGACCTTAGACATGATTGAGATGATATTTTCCCTATATGTAACAGTTTCGATTGGTTTTTTCAAGAAGAGTGTTATCGAATCACAGTGACCCAGAGAGCGATTATTTTTAGCATTTCGTTATTAATACTAAGAACATAAGTTCCACGAAATGCAAGGAACATTAAAGTCTTTCAAATTTAAAATATGACTTTCTTAATTACAAGTATCAATTAGCATAGGGCAACCCATAAAAATCGCCACAAATCACTACAATGAAGGTGCAAGGCAAACTGGCAAACAGCAAACTGGCCCATTCTAAATGTCGGCAATATATTAATATTCATTAGAGAGAAGCTAACATGCGATTAGGAGCCGTTAATTGAGAACACGCCCATTGCATTTTACGACGCTGGTAGTAACACCTTCGATCCCTTTAAAGTCAACAACCGGTTGTACATTTTGTATTTATTTTGCAATACTATTGCATGATGAAAAGTAAAACGATACGTGTCTGTGTAGATGGTGTTTCCGGTACCAGAATACCAGAAACGAAGAATTTGCTTTCTCGAGCTTGGTATGCATTCAAGTGTGGAACTGACCTTTAGAGACATTTGAGAGAGAAAAGAACGACCGTCATTTATTTTCTTGCTTATCTTTGTCTCTACTTTTCTTGATCGTGGCTTCACATCCACTTGGTTAGTTCATTTGCGTCAAGGAGTGAATACAAGTATTGAAAGCTCGAGTTCGGTTTGTAATTTGCGAGAAAATTCCCACCGACGTGGTTACACAAAAGGTTATAAGGAGGGAAGATATATCAACTGAGCCATCTTATTAATAATGGCTTTCGCTGAGTCAGTAATTATTAAAGCTTTTATTCAACAAAAACTGTTACTTTCATTACAAGAATATATAATTATGAACTGATTGTATAAATAACAGGAAATCAAAGACTTAATTTTCTGAATAAGTTTGCTCTTGTTTATCTGGAATTGGTTCAAAATTCGAAAACAAATACCTCATATAAGTAAAAGTTAACGCTTTCTCGAGAAAAACTCGGTTCCCGTAATACCTGGAAACCCCGTGTAGCGGAATCATGATCAGAATTTTAATCATTATAATTCCTAAATGCAGCAAACTGAATGCATACTGATGAAGATGCTAAGTAGTGTTGTTACAATTTCAGAATAAAGTCAACATCTACCGGAACGCAGGCTCGACTTGAATTAATGAGGTAGGTTCTGTGTGAGTCGTGCAGGCGTTTAGCTTTTGTCTGGTTTAAAATAGAAGTACGTAAAGCGAAGAAGCACGTCCATAAGGATTATTCCTCAACCGGAATAATCAAATGTACAGTTTCTATTGTGATTGCAATATCAATCGCAATATTGACCCAGCACTCTCAAGGACAGACTCCAGTGAATTGTGAACCCATTGCAATTTTAAGCGGTACTTTTAAAAATAAATTTTTTGAGGTATTTTGTATACCATAAAATATTCCTGAAATCCATTTGTCTATCAAATATTTCAGAAAAATGCATCATTCTGAAGGATAAAATTACTTATGGATGACATTATGTATTGTGAGTAAGCTACAATGGGATGTAAATAACCGAGTAGCCCTTATTAAAATTTATACGCCAAGGGGCGTGAGCGTATTCTGTGTGACAATTTTATTCCGTCTACGTGAGCAAAACCCACGGGATTGTACAAAAGGAAAGAGAGTAAGATGTATTAGGCATACCGTTTGCTTTTGTACACTTGGTTGAACTTCAAGGCAAAGTCGATGGTACAAGGACTCTCATGTATCATGCAGTTAAATTAGATAAAAAAAGATGTTTTATTGGAACAAAATATATCCAGCAATGGGGTTTTGCTTAAAATGTTTGGTTGGAGGTTTTAATGAAATACGGGAACCATAAGCTATGTCACCTTAAGAGTTGTTTTCCTTCTACTGACTAGTTCAAACATTCGAGCCTATAACTGCTATAATGAATGGAATTCTCTCATTGTGATAATACTGTATATATTATTTCACTGTCAAATTTTATCATTCTCATAACAACGATTCATAACACTGCTTTTTTCAAACTGCACAGATTGCAGTATGCACCCATTCACTGAATTTCATTTTGTTGTGATGATCTTAGATGTTTACATTAAGATACTGAAATCATGAAAGCTCAGCTAAATGCTTTATAATTTAGAACACTGTAAGCAAAAATGAAAGATACTTGAACTACTTCACCATTATCTTCAGTGCACAGTCGATAGCTGCTGAATGAAAAGGGGATCGTACTAGTCTGTTGTAACATTCATTACTTTATCCAATCATGTCCAACGTCAAGTCCCATTTGTCGTCCCACGTTAGCTCTCTCTTCAACTTGAAGTCAGCTCACATACCATTTTTTTTAAAAGCCTAAAATTAACTCGGCAAGTTTCACGTGTCAATTTGCTAGAACAAATGTTATATAGATAGGCAGATAGTGCTTTTATTTTATAAAATATAGATACTATACATGTAAATCCAACATATTGTATCCTTCATGTTTTACAGTCAAGAACTAATAGTACAATTCAACCTGCAACTTTATCTCAACGAATTGCCAAGATCAATGTACGCAAGTGGCATAGTGTTTGATAAAGACCAGCTTAGTCTAGTAACACGAATCTACAAGAAAGTAGTGAAGGCATTGTCTGAAGGTGCTGCCTCTGGCTAACGATGATGCATAGTCTAAGAGAATATCGATAACGAAGCCATCAGTCGTTACACGCCGAGTTGTTCGCGTCCGCATTGCGATATTATCATGTTATTTATTGGGTGGCTGAGCAACAGAGCGTTTTACACCCGCAAAACAGATTTATGCTAAGACTATTAGTTCTCGCTTAGAGTAGCATTTGCCTTTTAGTAATCGCTTCCATTCCCTATTTGTATAGAATCATTATTTATGCTTGTATTTGCGGTGACAAAACAATGCTTATGGCCTTTTGGTGACAAGAATTTATCGAAGCTTCGGTGCGAATTCAAAATGAAGCTACTAGAATTAAGCGTTTGTGACTTTCACTATTACAATGACCGGTATCTAATCCAATTCAAAGTGAAATGTGAAGCCATTAATGTTAAACGACATAATAGACATGAAGGTATTAGACAATAGCCAGGTATTAATGTCAGGACTTGATTTGATGCCAATTTTTTGTCCATGACTCTCTAAGTTGTCAGGATTTTACGTTCGTCTGATTTATTTCTGATAGAGTTCTTAAATGAACGTTGTATATCCAAGATACTTTAATTAACATCTAAATAGAACTTCATCTAAAGTTTAATTTATAACATGAAGATAAATGAAGATTGGTGTACGCTTGAGTAAAATATATTCAAAGAGATCCCTTCCCTTTTCATAGTGTTGACATAAGTACATATTGAAAAGGGTGTTGCTGACATTTTGTGCATAAAATAATATTTATGATTTAATTGCAGTTTGCGAATGCATACCTTTGGCTTCATTTCTCTGCGCTTTGTTTTCTCGCAAGGTCAGTGTCACGTAAAGGAAGGTTCATGAGGAAGACTTTACAATTACCACTTCAGTCAAGCACGAATGATACACGTCCCATAATAACGATAATTAAACACGTATACAGTGTCTCTTATTAACTTATGTTATGGGAAACGTTCACACCGAAATAACTTTGACACTGATCCCGTCTGTTTCCTGTATTATGTTCTTTTTTTAACTTTAAATGATCTTCGGGTTTAAAATTATATAACGGATTAATTTGTGACAGCTGGGTGAAAACAAGTGCCATTATGCATTCTGGGGTTTGAAATAAACGTAGGCATATCAATGTGCGGCGAGATTATTCTATCTTGTCACACAAGTTGATAGACGGTCAATCGTGCGCACGCGAGGTATTACCCTGGAGTTTCAAGTGAACCATTTCCAGGGCACAGGATCATTCTGTCAATTTTGTCACGTATTTTTCTTTTCATAGTTCCGACAAGTAACATAACTGCTTCGTAATCGGTAATTACAAGAAACGAAAAAGCTGATATCGTTTAAAGCACGCAGAGAAAGACAACATAAAATGGACAGTATAAACTGAATGAGTTTCAATTTTTTTTTACATTCAAAATACACGTTCGTTTTTTATTCAATGGATAATAATGTTTTTAAATAATAAAAGGCAAAAAAATGACATACAATCCATATTTGAGTGTCCACATATTACGTGACACTCTACAGGGGTGGGGGGGGGGCCGGGGTTTGCCCCAACGTCACATTCTCGACAAAAAAATTTAGTAGTGGCATTTACAACCAAATTGGTTCATATTTCAAGCCTGAGAGTCAAATTTTTTAGAAGACATGTGTGACATTTTCAACCCGAAAAGTTGAATTTTCGACAAAAAACTAAATTTCCAGCTAAGAGAGATGAATTTTTAACCAAAAAAGAGGACTTTCCTATACAATAAAAGAGTAATTTTCAATCCAGTAAGACGAATTTTCGATAAAACAGTTGAATTTTGGTCTATACAAGATGACCTTAACATAATGCTTAAATTTTTAACCAAATAGCTAAATTTGTAACCTACAAAGATAAATTAGGTCCCGGAAGCTGGAATTACAACATTGTCATACAGATATGGGCACTATGCCATAATTTAGTGCCTATTTAGTGCTAATTTATGCTGCAGAAAAAAAATTTTGTGCCCGGTAATTTTGGTCAAAAACATGTAGTAGTGCCAGCTTCAGCTGAAGCCACAACTCCGGTAT
>CAKNXH010001586.1:75771-91763 GCA_932178445.1 Andricus quercusramuli
AATAATGTCAGGTAACACCACTACCCCTTTTCCAACGCCTCGTGGGGGCGGGAAGGCACCCCTGTGACTAGTCACAGAAATAATGCGAGGCAACACCCCTACCCCTTTTCCAACGCCTTGTGGGGGCGGGAAGGAACCCCTGTGACTAGTCACAGAAATAATGTAAGGTAACACCACTACCCTTTGTCCAACGCCTCGTGGGGGCGGGGAGGCACCCCTGTGACTAGTCACAGAAATAATGTGAGGTAACACCCCTACCCCTTTTCCAACGCCTCGTAATTTTGGTCTAGTTGAAAGCAGTAAAATTAATTTAGTGCATTATTTTCAGGCCGACTAGACAAATGTTGAAAATAGGCTAGTCGTCCCGAATTTCGGGGTCATTAACATTTTTTGTGATTTTTGTCTAGTTAAAACGAGAAATTTCCTAAAATGCATTATTTTTGGGACGACTAGCCGAATGGAGAAAATAGGATTGTCAATTTTGGTAATTTTGGTCTAGTTAAAAACAGTAGAATTAATAAAGTGCATTATTTTCGGGATGACGAGCCAAATGCTAGAAATAGGCTAGTCGTCCCGAATTTCGGGATGACTAGCATTTATCTTGATTTCCGGCTAGTCGTCCCGAAATTCGGGACGACTAGACGCAGCCTATTAATTTATAAATTAATAAAAATTAATTTAATCAAAATTAAAAGAAATTGCAACTGTCTTCTGAAAAATTCGTCTTTTTGTCTTGAAAATTCAACTATTTCGTTTAAAGTTCAACTACTTTGTGAAAAAGTACATTTTTGGTTAAACATTCATTAGTTTAGTTGAAAATTTAACTATTTGATAGAAAATTAAATTCTTCTCGAGCATTAATATTTTCAGCTTCAAAATTCAACTGCTTTCTAAAAAATTCGACTTTCTGGTAAAAAAACTTAACTCTTTTGTTAAAAATTCGTCTTTGTGTGTACAAAATTAATCTTCTTTGTTGAAAATTCATCTATTTGTTTGAGGCTTCAACTACTTTGTGAAAAATTAAATTTTTGGTTAAACATTCGTTATTTTAGTCAAAGATTCAACTATTTGGTCGAAAATTAAATTTTTCTTGAACATTAATATTTTCAGCTTGAAAATTCAACTGTTATCTAAAACATTCTACTTTTTAGTGTAAAAACTTAACTCTTTCGTTAAAAATTCGTCTTTATGTGTGCAAAATTAATCTTCTTTGTTGAAAATTCATTTATTTCTTTGAGGCTGCAACTATTTTGTTGGAAAATTATTATTTTTTTCATTAATGTAACCTAGAAAACTTGTCAGGAAAAATCAATTCCAAATGCTACCGCGCAGCGAATGATTATCGGGGGAAAATTTTGTTTCCTCTTGGAAGCTCAAATCCATATCGGAAGTGAAAAGTCCCTGCGGATCAACACTTGCGAATGAATAGGTTGAATTCCTTAAATATTGAATCAGCAAAGCAGCAGAAAAAAAATAAACAGAACTGGTGTGATATTAAAAATAGAAGAATTATTCCAACAGACATGGGAGTTTATTTCGCAATTTTTTGAGTCACTATTTCACTTGTAATGTATTTCTCCTTCTTTTAGTGTATATATAAAAATATATACTCTAATAAGATACATTTGTCATTGTTTTTATTAATTTATTACAACTTTATAAAAATTATCACTCTTTTGTCTGTTGGAATAATTTTTCTATTTTGAAAGTCGCGCCAGTTGTTTATTTTTTTCTATTAGGTATTTTCACTTCATAATCAGCTAACTTCACTTCGTTAGCTGCTGAGGGGAAAACAATGGATCAAATGCATGGGATTCGGTCCATTTTTGCCCTATTTTGTTAATATCTTCGTATAAACTAATTTTTTCTATATAAATGTATTTGAAAAATAGTTTATATTTTTTAAGAACTATTCAATGACATAATAAAATAGTAATAATTATTATTCATTATGAAGGTATTACCAAAATAAAGTTTTGTCCCATGCATTTGATCCAATATTTTCCCCTCAGCACTCAACGAAGTGAAGTTAGCTGATGGTTGAAGTGAAAATACCTAATTGCTTTGGAAATGCAATATTTAAGAAATTTAACATATTTATCGCAAGTGTTCACAATCGGCTGGCACTTTTCGCCTCAAATATGGATTTGAGCTTCAAAGAAAAAAAATTGCCCTCCGACAATCAGTCGTTGCGCTAGTATTTGGAATTGATTTTTCAGCTGATTTTTCTAGGTTACATTACCCCCTACCTGAGCCTTAAACTGGATGAAAATTCGTCGGTTTGGTTTAATTGTAATTTTTTTACTCAAATTTTAACTTATTCGATTCTTGGCTCAAAACAAACTTATTTTTTTTTAGTTGAAAATTCGGCTTCTGGTTGAAAATTCAGTTTTGCAGGTTAGAAATCAGCTATTTGGTTAAAATTTTAACTATTTCGTCAAGGTCAACTTTTATAGTAAAAAATTAAACTATTTCGTTAAAAATTCGCCGTTTTGGATTAAAAATTAATCTTTAATGGTAGAAATGTCATCTTTCTTGATTAAAAAATTAACTTTTTTGTTGAATTTTTTTGTTTTGAAAATTCAACTGTCTTCTAAAAAACGTATTTTCGACTTGAAAGTTGAACTACTTATTTTAAAATGCCACTGTTTTTATTATAAATTGTAATTTTGTTTGTTCGCAAATTTAACCATTTGGTTGAAAATGCATCTTTGTAGTTAAAAATTTAACTATTTTGTGGAAGTCAACTATTATAGTCGAAAATTCAACAATTGTGTTAAAAAAATCTCCTTTTTGGATTAAAAGTTCATCTTTCATTGTAGAAAAGTCATCTGTCTTGGTTTAAAATAAAATCTTCTGTGAAAAGTTAAAAGGTTTTCTAAAAAATAATTTTTTTAGCTTGAAAGTTGAACTAATTGGTTTTAAATTCAACTGTTTTTGGTTTAACTTCAATATTCTCTGTTTGAAAATGCATCTCTATTGATTAAAAATTCAACAATTTTGTTAAAAATCAATTTACGTTGTTGAAAATTTAACTATTTTTATGGTCAAATTTTTGGGCAAAAATTCAAATATTAATTGTAATTTAAATTCGTCGTTTTTTATGAAAAATTCATCTCATATATGGTGGAAAAGTCATATTACCTGGTTGGAAATGAACATTTTTCAAAGTAAAATTTTTTTAAACCAACATAAACTTTAAAGTAAATTAAACTGTCTTCTAAAAAATTCGTCTTTTTGGCATGATAGTTCAATTATTCGGCTAAAATTTCAACCAAACTTTTTGGTTGGAAATATTCATCTCTTTTATTGGAAAATCTTTTTGGTTAAAAAATTAACTATTTGGTAAGTGATCGACTGTGTTGTTGAAAATTCAAATATTGAATTCAATAAAGAATTTATATTCATTCCATTTCAAAGAATGTATTCCTCCTATTTACGTGTAAAATCACCCTGTTTCCCCTGTTTGCAGGGAATTTCGGCCTGTAAAGTCGGTATTCTATTAAGTTTAATTATTCTTGATTCATTATCGAAACTCATAGTTCACCACACGGTCAACGAGGGTTGGGGGGGGGGGATAGCCCGAAATTGGGTTTAAAAAAATTGCTGTATGGATGGACCCTACATTAAAGCGTAGTTATGTAACATTTTGACAACTATACGCTCTCTCAGAGTATAAAGAGGTTCTTTCTGAGGGCAATATTCTTACTCGAAACTGACACTAAGCAAATATTTTCATAGAATACACGAGGGAGTAGATTATCCAAATTATCCTCGGTCTGTAGGAGATCTCTAATATCCCCACAGATTCCTATGAAACACACATTCTTACATATGAGATAAAAATTGACCTATATGTTTCAGCCTCCCTACATCATTAAATGTCTCATTTACGAGTATAGGTATAATGTATGCATGTAGCAGCTGCGCTGTCTCGAAATGCTATTATTTCGTTAAACGTGTGTGCACTGTATTGCTAAATGAGCCATTAGTGAAACTTGAACTATTTGTACATTTTATACGTTTAAATGTATTTTTGTGAGACATGTGAACTACTTTTCTGTATAGTATCCTGTTTCAAAATTGAAGACAGTAACAGAACAGTTCCAAAGATTCAAGAAAAAAATATTTTACAAGAAATTTGTGATGAGTGGGCAGAGTGAGAGGCACCTGAAACGAACGATCTTGGATACTAATTGGCCCTCGTAGAGAGCTTTACTTAGTGGATGTGATTAGGGTAAAGAGTATGAATCTTATTATGGAATTGTCAGTTTGCGTATTTTTGTGTGATCTATGACATGGGGTGATTGCTAGAGAGATTGATTAGCGACCTGTGTCGGAGCGATGTTGCGCACGGAAATTCTAGATTGATCTACAAATTATATCTCCCCCTTTACACTTTCTCTAGAAGAATTTGGCTCAATGGTATAATAATAATATTGTCTTATTGACATTGACGTTACATTTACAGGGTTGCTACAGGTCAGGGAATTCTAGAAAGTCAGGAAAAATCGGGAAATGTCAGGAAAATTCTGATTGAGTCACAGAATTTCCCATAAACTGAAGTAAAAGTTAATTTTAGTATTTTGTTGAAAATTCAACAATATTGTTAAAAAATCATTCTTGTTAGTTAAAAATTAATTCCTTTTGTTGAAAATTCGTCTTTCTGGGTTGAAAATTCATCTTTTTGGTTGAAAATTCAACAATTTGTTTAACAGTTGAACTACTTTGTAGACAATTTATTTGTTTGGTTGACGATTCATCATTTAGGTTGAAACCCCTCTTTCTTTGTTCAGAATCTAACTATTTCATTGAAAAATATTTTTTTTTAATTTAATATTTAACTGAAAATTTAATTATTCCTTGTTTGGTGACAAATGTATCCTTCTGGTTGAAAATTCACACATTTTGTTCTAGATTCTGTTTTGCTAGAAAATTAATCTTCTTGGTTTAAAATTTATCCTTTTGGCTAAAAATTCATTCCTTTTGTTGAACATTCATTTCTTTCATTAAAATTTAGTTTTTTTTTTTAATGGAAAATTAATCTTTTTACTGAAAATGTAACTATTTTAATTATTGTGAAATATTTATCTTTTTTGATAGGAAGTTAATCTTTTTTGTTAAGAATTGACTCTTTTTGTTGGTTAAATTTTTTGTGAAAAATTTATCTTTTTCAGTTGAAAAGTCATGTAATGTGTGGAACAATGATTTTTTTTATAGAAATTCAATCTTTAATTATTCTTCCTACTAAAAATTGAACTAATCTATTATTTGTTAAAAATTCATTGCTTTGGTTCAAAATTGAACTATTTTGTTGAAAATTGTGTTTTTTTTTCTAACTGAAACTAGAACTATTCTATTTTTTGTTAAAAATTTATCTTCTTTAGTTGTTAATTCATCTATTTTGTTACGTAGAAAATTCATCTTTTGGGTTGCAAATAAAACTATTTGGTTACAAATTCATTTTTTTGGTTGGAAATTGAACTATTTTATTGAAAATTAGTGTTTTTTAAGTTGAGAATGAACTTTTCAACTGAATGTGCAAATATTACCTACAATTTTTCTTGAAAGTTTGTTTTGTTCAGTAAAAAATTAATGTGCTTTGTTGTAAACTCGTCTATTTGGCTTCAAAGTTCAACATTTTGCATGAGATTTGTTTTTATTTATTGACAAAAAAATATTTATTGGTTGAAAATTCCTCTTTTTATTTGAAAATTAGTCTGTTTTGTTCGTTGATTTCATCAATTTGTTTAAAAGTCGTATTTTTTGGTTTAATTCAATAGTTTTTGGTTGAAACTTAAAAATTTTTTATGGTCATATGAACTATCACACTTTTTGTTCAAAATTAATTTTTCTTGTGATAGAAGATTCATCACTTTGGTTGCAAATTCAACTATTTTGTTGAAAATTCATTTTTGCTTGGTTCAAATTGTTTTAACTGAAAATTTAATTCCTCCATTTTTTGCTCAAAATCGATCTTTTTATGTTTGGTCATGTACTTTTCGCATGTCTTACGATATTTGTGGGTGACCCTTTACATAAAATTTTGTATGACTATTGCCACTAAATGTCTTAAAAAAAAATTGTAAACCCAAAATTGTTTTTGCAGTAGCAACTAGAAAAAAAAATGTAAAACTGTCAGGGAAAAGTCAAGGAAAGTCAGGGAATTTTTAGATTGGGAGTTTGTAGCATTACTGATTTAGAATTCTGTAGCATATACGAAAAATATTCAATAAAAAACAATCTTATGAAAAAGCATTGCAAAATTGCCAAAAAATTTATAGATCTTAACTTAGCTAATATATTCGTATACCTGCCAAAATGAGATCTATGTCTGTTGTAACACATTCCCGATTCGTTTGTCAATTGATTGTTCGCCTTAAATAAATGAATGATTTCAAGATTATTAATCTTAATTTGGGACCAATTAAAAGTGTGAGAGATATATTAATGGACTGTCATCCCACTGAATATCCACTATACATCTGAAAACTACAAAGACAAATCAGCATATATAATGCTAAATCGAAAGATGTGCTTGAGATAAGATGCCATTGACGCCTGGTCAATATAAGCTTAAGTAATACCCCAATTCCCGAACAACTTTCGATTGAATTCCTATTTTGCGGACCCAACAAATCTTTGTTTAAAATTCATAGTCGTCTATTTTAATATTCGATGAAAGTACTGTTTTACTTATTGTTTTACTCTTCTTCTTGTTTGAAATATGAGTCTTCTCTGACATGTAACGATTCCCTGAAATGTGTGTCTGTGTCACCCGAGTGGCAATTAAGCAAAAAGCTTTCCGAGGCATATTCGCTTAGTTTGGTATATAAGTTACTTTCGTACGTGTGAAAAGAAAAGTAGGTTCATGAATAATTCGCAGTAACCGCGCTAGATAAGTACAACTCTAGGGTAATACGTGGAATGCTTGTGTCATGATTATAAATTCATAATTGCATAAGTTTCTATGTGCTCATTATTCATTAGGGGTTATAGAGTCTGGACACGAACTTTTTTAGTTTGTTTAAATATCTAGCAGGCTTGAGGTTGAATGTGGGTTATTATTTCAAGCAATTCATTTATCACGTTTTCTAATGTTATGTGTTTTCCTTTTTTATTATTAAAAAATGTAATGTGCCCATGAGGTACTCATTACGTTGACGAGTCAAGAAATACATATCAGCATTATGTGTTGAGCTTTTCAGAAATGATTCATGAATGATCTTCAACCCTATCATGATTTTCGCAGCTGTCTAAGAGCTTCATGACGTCATGTACTTGTTATTCATAATTCCTGGAAATCGCGAAGAGAGGATGCACAAGGAATACTCAATTAGGACATAAAAATTAAAAAAAGTTCTTTTAAGTATAAATATAACATACCCAGGGTTAGACTGTGATATAAAAATGCATGGACTCGACCGTTCAGTTTATAAGGGACTTGGTAAATTTTTCACGTTGAGTAGCTGCTAGTTTTGTTTCTCACGAACTGAAGCTGTAAAGCCTATAAAGTTCGAATTTTACGTTTAGTGTCAACAGTATTCAATTTTATATGCAATGCATGCTGAAGCAACCGTTCAAAAACAATGTTACACTGCCCAGGGGGGAGGCGGATTTGCGATGGGGGGGGGGGGGGGTTTAAGCAGAATGTGAAATAACACATGGAAAATATAAATGTGAATAAAAACTTCTTGAAATGCATGACAAAATTAAAATTAGTTATTTTATTTGACAAGTGAGGCATCTAGATACAGACTTTACGTTCTTTCTCTATTTCCCTATTTCGGTATTTCTCTATTTTCCTCTTTATACCATTTAAAAAATTCCTCTCTTCTCCCCTGCTTTTAAGAAACTTACCCTTTTTCTCATTTTTTCGCCTAAATGCGAACTGAATTAATAAAACCCAATAAGCAAATACAAATATTGTTCTTTGAAAGTTAATTCTTTTCAATTGAAACGTCTACTATTATACTGTTGTATCCAAATTTATCTCTTTTGGTTAAAAATTCTACTATTTGCTTGAAAATTGAACTATTTGGATGAAAAATAGTTTTTTTAGTTTTAAATTAATTTTCTTTACGAAAAATTTTACTAATCCAGTTTGGTCTAAAAATTGATAGTTTTTAGCTGAAAACTCAACTATTACATTTTTCATTGAGAATTCATCTTTTTTGGTAGGAAATTCACCTACTCGGTTGAAAGTTGAACTACTTTGTTAAACATTCATTTTTTTTGTTGTTGAAGATTTAACTACTTTGTTGAAAATTCGTTCTTCATTTATTAAAAATTGATCGTTTTTAGTTAAAAATTCAAAAGTTTGGTTGAAAATTTATGTCTTTTATTGTAAATTCGTCTTTTTTCGTGAAAATATAATTTTTTAAATTAAAAATTCAACTAAGTAGTTGAAAGTTGAAGTACTTTGCTGAAAATTCATTTTATTATTTATAGATATACCTCTTTGGTTGAAAATTTAACTATTGTTTTGAAAATCTGGTTTCAGTTTCAAATTCAATTATTTGGTTAAGAATTCAACTGTTTTCTAGACAACTGTCCTTCTTGGTTTGAATATTCATCAATTTGATCGAAACTTTTTTATCTCTTAACTGAAAAATCTTTCCTGATTTTTGTTGAAATTTTGTTGAAAATTCTTCTTCTTTGGTTCGATTAGACTATTTTTTATTAAAAATTATTCACGAATAATTATATAATAATAAATAATTCATACACTTGGTTGAAAATTAAACTTCATTGTTAAAATTCATTCTTCTTTTTTTTAAGATTCATATTCTAGTTGAAAAAGCAACTTCTTGTGAAAAAAATGTCTGTTTGGACAGAACATTCAACTATCTTCTCAAAAATTCGTATTTTTGGCTTGCAAATTCAACAATTTGTTTGCAGTTGGTTTCTCTATTGACTTCAAATTCTTCTTGAATAAAAATTCAACTTTTTTGTCGAAAATTCGTCTATTTAGTTTGGAAATTTAACTGTCTCCTAAAAAAAATTTCTTTTTGATTTGAAAATTCCACAATTTAGTTGCAATTTTTTTCTTCATTGACTGAAAAATCTTCTTGATTGAAAATTCGTCTGTTTGGTTGAAAATTCATCTCTTTTTGTGGAGATTTAATTTTTTCTGTTAAAAATACAACTGTTTGGTTAAAGATTCAACAGATTTGTTGAAAATCCGACTTCTTGGATTGAAAATACATTTTTTTAAATTGAAGATTCATATTTTTTGTTAGAAAAGTTCAGGGATGAAAATTCAAGTGTCTTCTAAAAATTTCGTCTTTTTCGCTTGAGGATTCAACTAATTGGTTAAAAATGCAAATGTTCGCGGTTGAATTTAATTCTATTTTTTTTCCAAAATTTGACAATGTGGTTAAAAATGCGCCTTTGAAGGTATGAAAATTCAACCAATTTTGTTAAAAATTCGTCTCTTTTCCTTAAAAGTTCAACTATTTATATATGTAAGTACAACTGTTTGGTCCAAAATTTATTTTTTTGTTTGTTGAAAATTCAACAATTCTGTTGAATGATCAATCATCTTTCTTGGCAGAAAATTAATTTCTTTCGATTGAAAACTTAGCTATTTTATTGAAAATGGAATATATTTCGACTTGAAATCTTAGGCGTTTCATATTGAATTTAACAGTTACCTATCCATTAATTTATTTAAAAGAAGTTATTTTCCCTTTTTTTTAATCACCCTGTTTCTCCTGTTCTGAGATTTTTTTGGCCGTGAAGTGTGTTAAAATAGTACGTTTGTATGTTTTGTGTTTTATTTTAGGCATTTATAAAAGAAAAATCGAAGACAAAAATTGGCTTAAAGGGGGAGGGGGTGTTCGTATTTGTGACGTCATTCTGAAGGGGTTCAAGCTTTGTGTGGTGACGTAATTTTCAAACCGCCCCAAATATCAATCCAATTCAAAGTTACTTTCTTCGCATTTATTTTCTTATGGGAATAGGTAGTAAAATCTTTCGAGATTAATAATGTACACAAAGTTATATAAACAATTGTGTTTGCCGTATAGAAGAGGAAGACCCATTTCTTCCATATACTGTCAATTAAATTTTACAATTAGTAGAAGTTTTTTTCCATTCTAATTTCTATGAATTTGATTTTTTCTATTTATAACGAAGAAATTTCAGTTCTGCCAAACAGAGACTTAAAATAACAAACAACTTTAACTGCCCCTAATTTCTACGAATTCCAAATTTATCTGTCAAATGTTGGTCAAATGGCAAAAAATAATGTGGAACGGAAACTTGTCTATTGCGATCGTGGGATTCAGATGATATCGTGCATACGGAAATGAACTCTGCTTGCCAAAGGGGCCGTGCATTAATTACGTGAAGTCTTTTGGATTGGGGGGGGGGGGGGAACAGTTTTTCCATGCTATCTTAAATGGGGGAGAAGGTATGTGGTCCAAAGGATTTCTCACGTTAGATATTTTCAAGCCTGCGAATCACGAAAAAACAAAAACCTAGTGCAATAAACATAAAAAAATAAATGTAACTTTATCAATATTAACTGTAATAATAATGAATTTCCGAAATAATAATAATAAATAAATGCACAAATAAGGGCTCATCCAAAAATTAAGTAAGGTATTTTTCTGAAATTTTTAACGGTGTGATTTGCTCTGGGCCCCCCCCCCCCCCTTTTAATACGATTTACGATTCTATCATTTTTACAGGACCTAAAGTGTTGTGTAGTCCGACACTGTATTTTCAAAGCAAAATTTACAGTTTTCTTACCTATCATTTTAAAAGTATGTAAAATGAACCTCATTGCTTATTTAAGCTAATACTCTTTAGCCTATAAATGATCAAAATTTCTATTTATTTGTCACAAACTTCATTTATCCCGCTTTCCCAGTGGGCACAAACTTTAAAGAACATTATTAATGAGAACGGCTCAAAAAAGTCCTAAAATAACGTTCCTTAAACATACAATGTTCCACAGACGTTTTAAGGACGTATTTAGAACATGAAACGTTTTCAGAACATAATTTGGTCTGACATAAGACAGTTTTTGAAACGTTCAAATAACGTCTTTTGATTTTTACGTCCAAGAAACGAATTTAGGACGTTCTAATTACGTTCTCAAATTTCTTGCCCACTGGGTTTGGTTGAAAATGTAACTATTTTATATCAAATACGTGTGTTTGTCTCGAGAATCAAACAATTTAGTAAAAACTCAACTATTTGGTCAAAAGTTCAGCAACTTGTTTAACATTTTTTTGTTTCTGGGTAAAAACCAATATATTTTGGTTAAGGATGCTCAATGTTTGATGAAAATTCAACTTTTTTCGTTGAAATATCAACTATTACATTTTTCATTGAGAATTAATATTTTTTTGATAAAAATTAGCTACTTGCTTCAAAGTTGAACTACTTTGCACAAAATGCCTTTTTTTGTTGTTATATATTTATTATATTAGTTGAAATTTCATTTCTTTGGTTAAAAATTTAACTATTTTGTTGATAATTCGTTTTTATCTATTCTTTTGGTTAAAAATTAAGTTTTTCAACTGATAATTTAACTATTCTATTTTTGGTTGAAAATCCGTTTTTTAAACTGAAAAATTATTTTTTATGAACATTTAACTTCTCCAATTTGGGTTAAAAATTTATCTTTTTTAGTTTAAATGCTCAACTATCTGGTTAAAAATACAGATGTGTGTGGTTGAATTTAATTCCTTTTTATTTGAAAATACGTCTCTGTACTTTAAGAATTCAACTATTTGTTCAAAAAATGATGAATTTTGTTCAAAATTTGTCCTTTTTGGTAGAAAATTAATCTTTTTATTCTTTTTGGTTGAAAATTCTACTATTGGGTTGAAAATTTATATATTTTGTTGATAATTAAATTATTTGATTGACAATTCAACTATTCGTAGTTGAATTTTATTCTTTTTTGTTTGAAAACTCGTCTTTGTATGTTGAAAATTGAAATGTTTGGTTAAAAATTTATGTATTTTGTTGAAAATTGGTCCTTTTGGGTAGAAAATTAATCCTCCTTGTTGACAATTCAACTTTTTGGTTGATAATTCAATTATTCGGTTGATTTGAAAATTCATCTCTTTTGGTAGAAATGTTATCTTCTTTGGATAAAATGTAACTGCTTGGTTGAAAATGAATCTGCTTTGGTTCAGGTTCAAGTATTTTGTTGAAAATACGTCTATCAGCTATTACATTTTATGTACATCCAGATTGTTTTACTTTATTTATAGATGAACCCTAAATAAATTGATGACAAAAATTAGAGCAGTAAAAACGTTCGAACTCTATGCACGGTCCCGAAGTGGTATATTAAGATGAGCGTAAAGTTAATTTCTTACTAAAAGTGAATTCAAAAATTGTAATTAAAGTTTATGCCTCTACGGAATTTTTCTCTATTTAAATAGTGTTCTCTAAAATTATGTACTGTCTAGTATCTCCAGTCTAGATTTGATTTACGACTTAATTAGAAAGTCCATCGAGGCAAAGAAAGCTTCTCATTATTAAAATTTTTATAGCATTTTTTTCTCAAATCTAATCAAATGTACTTCTTATATAACAATGCGTGATGTTACTACCAATTAAACGTCTTGTCTAAATTCCTTCGTTGTTCGTACTTATCCTTGTTCACTCTGAGTGCAGTTTCGAGGCAAGTATTAATTTTAATGAGCGGCGGGTATTAAGATTCGTAAAGTTGATGGATTTATTTATGGGTTTTATATTTCTTCGTGGGTGTCAGCCGCGAGACAAGACAGTAGAATGCGTTCAATTGTAATGTTTCGAGTGACGTTTAATCATACAGAAGAATAACTCTATCTTTAATATCTTCATATACTTTACAATTTTTTAATCCCGCAAAAAATTAATTACAGGTGAAAGTTTTGTTCGAAGTTAACGAAATAAATTTTTGTTAGATTTATACAATATGCAATTTTTATGCAAAAATTCAGTTAGAAAGACTTGCAATAAAACTGTTAGACAATTAACTTCTCACTGCGCCCTACTTGAAGCATTTTGTAAAAATAGGGGCCGAAATAGCGTTTCAAAAAGACTAACCTATTTCCTGTTTTTGGCTAATTTTCTATTCTTAAATTCCACTTCCTACATGTTTTGAGGAAGTTATTGGAAAAAATTGAAACTTAGCTAAATTAAAGGCCGAAATGTCCTTTTTGAAATGAGACCAAGAACATAGGAAAATATCCACTGGTTCTCGAATTATCATTAAAAATGTAGAAGCGTGCACAAGACGAAAATTGGTTGTACGGCAGTCGAGCAGTCTTATTTCCCATGCTTTAACAAAAGATTGATCGACTGCAGCTTGACCAACCAAATTTCGACTTGTGCATGCTTCCACATTTTTTATAATAATTTGAGAACCAACTAATATTTTATTAGTTTCTTGGTCTTATTTTGGAAAGAAGATTTCAGACTTAAATTTAGAGAAGTTTCAGTTTGTCGCTTCACTTCCCGAAAACATGCAGTGAGTGGAAATTAATAATAGAAAGTTAGTCAAAAACGAAAAATAGATCGATCTTTCTCACATGCTATCTCGGTCCCTATTTGTGGAAAATAGTAAGGCACAATCAACGCGGAATTGAGTAAGATTTTTAAGAGCTTTTCGAAACTTTTTCTAACTTAATTTTTCGCAGAGTTGGTCAATTTCTAAGACAACCTCGAAGACAACCCTGTTTTTGATCCGATCACATGGACTGACTTCTAATGAAATATAAATATGTAATAGGTTTTTAGCTAAGGGGCCATCTATACATGATGTAACAGGTTTTTGGTTGGGGGGGGGGGGGTGTTACGACCCGTTACATTGGGGGGGGGGGGGAAACCATACTGTTACGTAAAATTTTTAACAAATCAACCTTATAGGAAATTCATGTATCTAAAATTATAGTATATAACGTTTTAGAGTAATTTTACAATACAACATTGTAATAATGTTTTAAAGACTTTAAATCTGTATAACTAGATTAGTATCTTAATTTTTTTCCATCATTCTATAAAAAAATATCCATAAAAATGAAGGTTTTTCATGATTTTTTAATTCACTAATACCTGCAAAATTCTTCAATATTTTTGTAATTCATCGGGTAAAGCTAAGTTTAAAAAAAATATTACTAGTGATTTCAAAGGACTTCCAAGATTCTCGAATATTTGCTAAGATTTCAAAGGATTTTAAAGATCCTCGGCAAGGTATTTTAATTAATTTTCCAGGACCTCCTGGAATTTTAAGGGATTTTATAATATTTTAATCAAATTTAAAAAAATTTATTAACCACAATTGAGGGATTTTAGAGATTTCGAACCATTTCAAGGCATTTCCAAGGATTTTGATAGGATTTTAATGATCTTGAGGAGATTAAAAAATATTTTCCGGTTTTAAAGAATTTCCTAGAATTTCTGAAGATTTGAAAGGATTTCATAGGACCTATAAAGTCTCGGCATATTTTGAAAGGTTGCAAGTGATTGATAGGATTTCATAGGACTTCAAGTATTGCAAAGGGTTTTAAGGAATTTCAAGAAATATCATCAAGTTTCATGTAATTTCACGGGATTTTAAGAGTATTTATAATATTTTAATTAAATTTCGAAGAATTGAAGTATTTCAAGGTATTTCAAAGATTTGCATTTTTTCAATAATTCAAGGTATTTCCAAAGGTTTAAAAAAAATTAACATATTAGGATATTTAAAAATATTCCAAGAAATTTCAATATGTTTCAAAAATTTCAAAAGATTTTAAAGGAGTTCAAAGAGTTTAGGGTTTTTAAAAAGATTTCAAGGAATTTTCAGAAAAAAATTGAAAAGCGTTTTAAAGGATTTGAAATTATTTAGGTTATTTTAATTAATTCCAAGAGATTTTCATTGAAGAGATTTTTAATATTTCAAAGTATTGTTCCAATTTTTTAAAAAAATTTGGAAGATCTCAAATAATTTTACAGATTTTAGGATACCTAAAATAATTTCAAGGAATTTCAATAGATTTCAAGAAATTTCCGAGAATCTTGAAGATTTTAAGATATTTTATAAGACTAGCAACCATTTTTCAAGACCTTTAGCAAATTTCAAGGAATTTCAAAAGAATTCAAAAGATTAAAAATATTTTAGGGTACTTCGAAGTATTCCAAGGAAGTTTCAAGTGATTTAAAAAACCTCAAACAATTTCAAGGAATACCATCAGATTTCATGTAACTTCACGTGATTTCATAGTTGTCGTGCCAAAAATCAAGTCTTTGCAAAAAAAGTGTTCCATGATTCTAAGAATTGAAATGATATTATCAATCATGTATTATGAAAGGAAAAATATTTCATGCTATGAAAAAACTTTAAAACATACAAAAAATAATGATTTTATCAATAGTTTATGTAAATTATTTTTTCTCTATTTTAAAACAGTGGTGAAAGTTAATTAAATCATGGCTTATTTTTTCGGGGAAGACATTCCATTCGACTCTACTGTTTGCAATTTTGAAATAAAATTTTTAATACAGTTTTCTGTTTCAAAAAATGGTTTAAAGGATTTTAGCCATAGAAAATTGAAACAAAAGAGTTATAAAGAATGTTTCCTAGCATTTCCATTATTTTTAAGAAATTGGTAAAAACCGATAGTGAAAAAAAATCAATTGCAAAAAACAATGCTAAATGCATGCTATTTTGCTTCTCAAAATCATAAAAAAACTATTTTAATCAGAGATCTGATTTTTGGTACAACTTAATGAAATTTCAAAGAATTTATTCACAAGAATTGAGATATTTCCAAGGATTTCACATATTTGAAGAGATCTTTAAATATTTCAAAGTATTTCCAATGATTTTTAAGGATTTAAAATATATTTAGGGTATTAAAAAAATATCTATAAAAACCAAATTTTTTCACAATTTTTGAAATTAACTACTACACACAAAATCTTTCAAAATCTTTCAAAATTTTTTAAGGTTGACCCAGAAACCTATTCCCTGAGAAAGGCATTAAAATCCAAAC
>CAKNXH010001586.1:91773-136388 GCA_932178445.1 Andricus quercusramuli
GATTGACTTGATGATATTGTGTTTCTAAAATTTTACTCACAAAATTTTTTAAGTTCATCATCTTTGCACTATTTACTAAATTCACCCTTAAATTTGGTGATATACTTTTCTAGATTTGATGACAAATTAAGCAGGAAATAAAAATGTCTAAATCCTGTAGTAAAGGGTCTCGATATTATGAATTGTTGTTAATAATATAAGCTAAAGTGATTCAATAAAGGGCTTCTGAAAATTCTTTAATCTCATTTCATATTACATTTTATTAGCATTTGTTATGATCGCAAACGTTCTTTCAAATGTCAAAAGGTGGCGAAAAGTATGTTATGTAATTTGTGGATGCCCCCTAAGATGTATTATAAGTTAAATTGATAACAGCTAGATCCAAAAGTAAAATTCAATTTAAGAAAAATTTTCTAAAACTTGATAAATAAAAATTATAAAGGAAGAAGCAGTAGTACGAGTGAAAGTATTAAAGTATATTCAGATATGGCATATTAGAAAGATATGATGTCAGTGAAGTATTACATATTAGTACTTGAGTATCCTAGAGTAGAAGAGATGAGTAAACAAGTTGAAGACTCTGTGCAAACAGGAGTCATTTTCCGAATAGATACGTGTTTTGAAAATAATTCATTGGCTCTCGAAGAATAGCTACTTCTTCGAAGAGTAGCGCTATAGTTTGATTTAAAGGATTTTTGATACTTAAATTTTGATAACAAAATTTTTAAATACAATTACTTGTGTACTATTCCAAAAGTTAATGAACAAGGCGCCACTTGGCAATTAATTTGATGGAAACTAGACACAACTAGGGTCGCCTGAAGTGACACACTGAACGGAATAATTCTGCATGAACTCAAATTTAACCATCAGCGTAAAAGTGAGATAAATTTTCGGAACAAATGTTTTAGCATTGATAAAACTCAGAAATTGTAAGCGTAACTTTTCATTGTTTTGAAAATAAATATTTTACGTTGGCAGTTTTATTATAGGCATAACATAATAATTATTGCACTTCTGATCAGATATTCAGCTTTTTAAATTTTGGTGAAATGAAATGAACCAATTTTATTAAATGAGTTTTGATTTTATGTTCAAGCTATGTTAGCTTAGTGGGTGAAAACACAAGACCGGCAATCTCTGAGACCTGAGTTCGAATCCCAGCTGAGCTAGAGAGGAATTTATTCACAGCTTAAAGATTATAACAATTCCGTTTTAGACTATGATGATCAAAAATAGTAATTCCGTCGACACAGAACTATTTCATTGAATTTCAATTTCAAAATACAATTTGGACAAAAGTCTATTCTTAGAACGTTAAACAGTGTAAATTATATTACTAGTAATCGGAACGCGTAAATCGTAAGAGCTTGAGATTGCTGGCGTGTGCATGTAATTCCACGATCTCCAGAATTCCAGAATAAATGTCTCTTTGCCACTCAGCGGAGTAATTACCCACGAGGCAAGTTAGACGAATAAATCATACTTTATTACGATGGGGTGCGTCGTTGAACTTATTTTCACAATTTCGTGTTATAATTGGACAAGATGTGAAAACATTGCGCAGAAATTGCATGCCAACTGCGTTAATTTTACCCTTATCCTTTTCTTGGTAGGTCGAGGTTTTGCTACAATGCACAGTGGGTGCGAGTATATAATTATATATTGAAATTTGAGCTCTTTTTGTTGTATTGTTAATAAATTTATGAAAATAGTCGCTAATTGGAGATATTTGTATCTATTAAATTTTTGATAATTGAATATTAAAAAAAAAATCCATTTATTAGATTTTTAAAATTCTTCCCAGGGTATATAATGTATACCCGATGGATGATTCAAAATTCCCGGTCATTTTCTGGTTTTTACTCGGTCAATTGTTCCTTTTTCCCGGTCATAAAAATTGCTAATCTGATTTGGGAGAGATAGTTTGGGAAAAGAAGTCGTAATCATAATTCTGTAAGTTTTCGTAAATTTCCTTTTTAAAACAACTAAAATTATTTTCTAAACTTTCTCGTTCCCAGTCAAAAATAACCTGATCCAAATGATAATTCTTTACGGAATTCCCTATCCTGAAGTAAAAATTATAATTCTTTGCAGAAATCGCCTGTCCGAAAGTCAAAATATTTATCATTCTTAGCGGAAATTGCCTGTTCCCAAGTCAAAATTATAATTCTTTACGAAAATTTCAGTTCGGAAGTCAAAATTGTAATTAATTTCTTGTACCAATTGTCAAAATTATATTTCATTACTGAAATTCCCTATCCCAACTTCAAAATTATATTTCTTTACCGAAATTCCCTGTCCCAAACACGAAATTATAATTCTTCACTAAACTCGCCCATCCAAAATAAAAAATTATAATTCTTTACAGAAATTCTCTGTTCTAAACACAAAATTATATCTCTTTGCTAAAATCCCCTATCCTATTCATTCCCCGGGTTTTTTCCGGGCTACCTAAAGTCACTGTTTGTCAAAGGTAGTCAGTTTTCCGTTTCCTCAAAGTTTTTCACACAAATCTATAAGGCACCTCGTGAGAACTGACGATAATAAAACCAAATTTCAAGTTTAAATTCCAACTGGACATTTTCAAGTTTGAGAAAGGATGTAAAAATGATGTTTTCTTTCAATATTTTGCTTAGTTTTTTTTCCAGACAAACCTCGCCTTTCATTAGCGTTCATTCTTATATTTTAATAGATCCTTACACACAACCTTTCACCAAGAAGGTGGTTTTGCTAAGACAGTGGAAAAAATCTTGAATCTAAAGAAATTCATTTCTTTGATTTCATTACTTTGAGCCAAGGAAACCGTTCTCTTAATTGCACTAAAAATGGTTTTGGGGCAACGAATCCATGTACTGGTTTAAAGAAAACATTTCTTTGGGAATAATTTCTTTGAACCAAAGAAATATTTGTTTCACCGTAAAGTATTTGAATCAACAAATCATATTTTTTATTTAAAAAAACTTTTAGTCAGTCCGAGTTATATTTATTGGTAAGTAATAATTTTCTTACTTTAACTTGGATCATAATTCTTTACATTAAGAAACACGCTAATCATTTCATGTACTTATTTCTTATAGAGAATAACAAATCTATTTTGCACAACGATTATTTCAGTGTCAAATAAAAATTTCTTTACTGCAAGCATTGCATTCCTCAGATCCACAAGAAACATTGATTGAAATTGAAGAAATATTTTTCCGACCATATTCGGCTCTAGCATTTCTTTGAACCAAAGAAATGTTCTTTGACTGGACTACTTACGCCTTTGATCTTCGTTTAACGACGATATAAAATAATGAAGGCTAACGCCTTAGTCGAGAGCCATAAATATTGCGGTAACTAACATCCAAGATATGTTCAGTCTAAACTGGAGAGATATGAAATCAAAATATTGCCGAGTGGGTTTCATTAAGCACCTGACTTTCTTACAAGGAAAAAGTGAAATTTTTGTTTATCTTTAAACCGGTCACTGCTTTTTCAAATTTGGTTTCAAACGAAGCCGGATAGATTCTATCGACATTTGTCGAATGAGTCAGGGTTCATTCAGTCTCAGACCTATTAGAACAGAAGCTAAAGTTGTCGACTTAATTGGAAGTGCGGAAGGGACAATGGAAGAGCCGGGTTACGTGATCGCAAATCCAACATCTAACCGCTTGACCGAGCGATCGATGTCAATGATGACAACTCATTGGATGATTGGTGATTGGCGACGACTCCTTGGGTAGTTGGAATTTTCCTGGTGGGTCATGATTCATGGCCTATTTATGCATGACCAACTTAAATGGACATATTATTAGACGTTATCGTCTAGCAAGATCATGATCAGCCGTTGAAAGTTGATTGATCTCGTTAATGTGGTCTAGGAACTGTAGTGGTAGCATGAACCGTGAATTCTCACTCGACCAGCCGGAAGAACGACCTTGAGTGATCAAATGGACAGACTCCCGAAGTTACTTCATTTGTAGCTCAAGTGCTTTTTTTCGTTTTTTATTTTCTTTGCTGATGAAATAATCAAGTCTTTCACTGAGTCAATATGATTTCTGACTTTTCAAGGACATTACAGAAATTCATTTTTTCACTTTCTCAAAAGGATACTTCCGGATACTTCAGTTACTTCAGGGGGAACTCCAAGCCGGATTCGCAAAAGACATACATTCATCTCAGGAGAGGTCTTTGGACGACCGTTTGAATAATAAATTACAAATTCCTCTATGGCCTCTCTGGGCAAACCTTTTTCTTTATTTTCTTAAATTTGCAACGTTTGTGCTATCTGAAATAGAACTCTCATCAGGCACTGATATTTACTTTGCTGGTGCTGGTGTAGTTTGATTATTCGGACATGTTGTTAAAAGTTAAGAGAGGTTTCTGAGCGACCGTTTGAATAATTAATGAAAAATTCCTCTGTGGCGCCAGAAACGTAAACAACATCAATGCCAGAGGGCTCTATTCCAGAGAAGAAACGTCGTGAATTTAAGAAGATAAATCAAAGGATTCATCTCACCCATTGTTTTTAACAGACACAACTTGTTAGGCATATAAAAATAAAAATATGTCTTAGATATTTTACTGGACTATTATTTTTCGAAAAGTTATCGGATTTTGAAAGTTGCTCGATTTTTAATATTTCCTGTAAAGAAAAATGAAAGATTATCATAATAAGTTGTACCACTTGGCTTAGGTTTCACTAAGTTAATTAAAACTATACATTTTTATGTGAAATTTACCGGGAAATCCGAATTTAGTGATCCCAATCACTTCAAATAAACTCTTCATGCTTATTTTTTATGTTTTTTAGATTATTGTAAAGAAATTCAAAATCCACATCCTCAAAGTTTCCTGATTCGATTTTTTTTTTCGTAATTGCGAGCTCCCGGATTCAATAGCTCGCCCGTCTCCCAAAAACTATAAAAGTATTGGTTCCGGGTTTTATAAAGGGAAATTTTCAAATACGTAAAAATAATTTTTTTAATGTGCGCTTGTGTAGAATTACAAGACAGAACTTTTTTCTATTCGGATTTTTTGTTCAATGATTAGTTTTAATAATACAAGTTAAAAACTGAAAAAAAAACATGAATCTTCATAACTCGGCCAAATACTATTGAAACTTTCTGAAGTTCGGTACACATACACAGTATACTCTAGGGATGCCTACAAAATAATAAATAATTTGAAATTATATTTTGTTCAATAAATATTCCATTGCAAATGAAGGCTGTTCGGTAACCACATTTTTCTAGTTTCGCTGACAAAAGGCTGCTTCGGCAATTGTTACGGCGTCGTGTACTATTTTGTAAAGTACATTTTTCCGGCAATTTTGAATGAATCTATCAAAAACTTTCCAGAAATCTTTTTCAACTATATAGAAGAACATTCTCGCTGGAAGTTGTTTGATATTTGGAATTCACTAGATATTTTATGTTGGCGAAACTAGAAAAACGTGGATACCGAGCGACCGAAATTTTCAATTGAATATTATTAATTAAAAAGTCATTTACAACTTTTTAATTGCTTTATATGCATCTCTAGAGTACACTTCTTATATGTGTGTTAAATTTAAAATAGTTTCGATAATGTTTGGTTAAGTTATGGCGATTTATCTTTTAATCACGCATGCTGATTTTCGGAAACATTTTTTATTAGTTTTTAATTTTGAATAAAACTAATCACGTGACAAAAAAATGTTAATAGAAAAAATCTGCCTTCTATAAAAGCCTATATTGAACAATATTAATTTTTTTAATTTGAAAATTTAGATTTGATAAGCCCCCAAACTTTTAGCGTTTTTGAGCGTCGGGCGAGTTATTGAATCTGAGATCAGTGAGTTATATTCAGTTTAATGAGAAAGAAGTTGTGCAGAATGAATGATTTGTCTTCCAAAATATTGTATTTCTTGAATCACATTTACGATTTTAATACCTATAGGTGATTTTCAAAAATTGAACAGTTTATACAATGAGATTTTCGGAATACGACCATGAGAATTAATAAGAATTTGGAAATCTTTTAAGATATGTATGGAGCAGGTGAAAATATTTCAAAATATGGAAAAATGAGTATTTGAACGATTTATTTTATTCTCCTTTATTTATAATTTCTAGACAAATTCTTTGAAAATCATGAACGTTTTTAAAATGTAGCTTTAAAATAAGTAAAGTCTTTATTTTGGAAACTTGTCACTCGCTTTAAATCATTAATGAGCTTAAAAAATAAATAAATTTGTTTAACATAATATTTTGTAATATCCAGTAAGGTTGGAAACCTTTTTTCTCATCAAATTAAATATGAAGCCTTAACTAAAAAAAAGTAATATATTTTCTGAAAAACTGAATAACATTTTTGTTTGAAAGTGGTCTCTATAGAGTATATAAAAAAATACACGAAAACAATCGAATTATGCAATTTTTAGAAATTTTATTATAAGATGTTGGTTGTTCATCAGTGCAGTAAATATATACGAAGATGTTGGTTTTTGATCTACTGATCTATCATTTATTTAAAAACGAGATTTTTAGAAATTTTATTTTGAATTTTTTTTTTTAACATAAAAAATAAGCATGAAGAATTTCTTGAAAGTGATTGGGGCCACTAAATTTAGACTTCCCTATCAATTTCACATGAAAATATACAGTTTCAATTAATTTAATGAAAGTTAAGCCAATGGTATAATTTACATTTAGTACTATAAAAATCTTTAATTTTTCTTTACAGGAAATATGTATTAAAAATATAAAAAAACTAAAAACGTCATAACTCTTCGAAAAAAAATTTCTCAAGAAATATATCCGAGTCATATTTTTATTTTTATATGTGTGACAACCCGTGCAGAAATTGCCTAATTTGGTCCCGATTTCCGATGTGGCCCCGATCGGGTTTGCCACATTGTGGCTGTCGCGTGGCTACTCTTGTGGTTCGGGTCGGAACCATATATCGAGAAAATACCAGTTGTAAATTGCAGCGCCATCTGCTGTGCCGACCACCTGATATATCTGATGTTTTATTTTATATTTTCCACAATACGGCTCGGTTTTGAGTGTAATGTGATTTCAAAAATATTAAAATGCCAAAAACAAAAAGTACTTTACGGGTACGAAAATATAGGTCAATTGCTGCCATTCCCTAGTGCGCAATGAGGATGAAGGTAAGTAGATTTATTAAAATCGGTCGAGCAAACCTAACCTCAAAATAAATTGAGAATAATAAGTTAAGAAAACTATATAAACAATAATTTAAAAGTAGGAACGTTAGCAGAGGTTATGTTTGTGATTTCACAAACTCTTCCTTTCGATTGTTTGGAAAAGAAGACAACTTTGTATAAGGGTAGACAGCAAAGCCACGTGTAGCCATGTGATTCATTCGCTTAAGTTTATGTTAATTAATTATGCTAATAATTCTAGTACAACCTGCTACACAAAACAATTTCTATCTACAACATTAGTGTATTGCAAAGGTACGGATAGTTGCTTTGGAATTTTCAGTGTCATAACCTCACTTTGCTAGTCTTTGTTGCATGAACAGGACTACAAAATGCTGAACACCTGTTTAATTTATATTAAGTTGGACTGAAAAATAAGAAAAATGTTCTGTTTTGATTTTCTAATATTTTTTAATAAAGTATAAAGTTCTCAATTTATTGTTTATTTATTACTGCAAGAAAATTTAAATAATAGTATGGCTAAACATAAAAAAAGGGCGCTGCTCTGGGCCAGATCCGACCGTCCTTATGGATGCCCAGTCTGGCCCTGATCAGGCTAGGCGTTTCATTTCGAATCTGGCGCTGGAAGGATTGCCCGACTGGGCCCACATTCTGCCACATCTGGGCCCGACCCGCGCCACGCCGAAATTTCTGCACGGGAAGTTTTGTGTGTGTTGTGAATCCGGCATGAAGTTCTCCTAACTTTACTTCACGAGTTGTTCATCCCACGATTTCTATCAATTCAATTTATTCACTAAATATTTTTAATTTTAGCTGTGACATGTCCAGAATTTCGAAATTTTGTATAAAATGAAGAAACCGAACCTCTACGAAATTAACTTTTGACATCATCACCAAATCGATGTAACCTCTTTTAAAGTGCAAAGACGTCGTAATGCATGGCGAATGATAGATCGCACTTCCTTCCTCCGAAGTCTGAATGCCACATATAAGATCAAGATTCGAGTCTTGGAATTGAGGGCCTTGACCAGCTGCAAAAAATCATCTTTAATTGACGTCTGAAAGGTACGAAATCGAATAATAAATTCATATGTGTGGGCGTTTGCAAAAATGTTAACTGATCAAACATAACGGGCCGTCCAGTTACCGATTTTAGGCTATTTCTGACCCCACTTCCGGCCCCCTCGATGATGACCGTAGTTTCGTCTTGGGGGGGGGGCCCCCCTCCCTCGCACCAAAAAGTGACGTATCCGTTGGTTAAACACTCAAAACCGGGGAAATAGGGTAATTTTTCGCGAAAATAGGGGAATAATAGGGTAATAAATTCTTTTAAATAAAATTGAGATATCACATTGAATTCATGATAGGAGAATAAATTCTTCCAAATAACATTCATTTAGATATCATATAGAATTCAATATGAAAAGTTTTAAATTCGTAGAATTTAAAGTTAAAATATACTGCGTTTTCAACAAATACATTAATTTTCAACAACAAAAATTAGTTCCCAACCAAACAGTGTCATTAAAAACCAAAAAGAAGAACTTTTAAGAAAAAAAAACAGTTGGATTTTCAGTTTAAAAAGTTAATTTTCAAGATAAATAAACGATATTTTCAACCAGATAATTTCAACCAAAAGGATGAATTTTCAACAAACAAGATTAATTTCCTACCAAAAAATACAAATTTTCAACAAATTACATGAGAATGTCTAGCAAATAGTTGAAATTTCAACTTAAAAAAAAAACTTTTTAACAAAATATGAAACAGTTAACTTTTCAGATATAAATTTAATTTTTAACAAAAAAATAATATATTTATAACAAAATAGTTAAATTTTCAAACAAAGAGGCGAGTCGCAAAAAAATATATAACAATGTAGTTCAAATTTTAATCAAGTAGTTGAATTTTCTATCAAAAAAGATGCATTTGTAACCACATAGTTCATTTCCAAACGAAAAGGTGAATGTTCTACTAAGAAGTTTAATTGTCTACCAAAAAACAGAAATTTTCAACAACATACAAAAGTTTTCAAAGAAAGTGTTGGGTTTTGAAGCCATAAAGACGAATTATCCACAAATCAGTTGAATTTTCAACCGGAAAATATGATTTTTCAATTAAAAAGTTAATTTTCTGCCAGAACGTTAAACTCTAAAATACATAGTTTAATTTGTCAACCAAATAGTTGCATTTTCCACCAAAATTGTCGAGTTTTAAAGTCTAAAAGACGAATTATAGACAAAATAGTAGAATTTTCAACCCAAAAAAATGCTTTTTCGATTAAATAGTTAATTTGTTGCCAGAAAATTAAACTTCTGAATGTATAGTTTAATTTGTAACCAAATAGTTGAATTTTGAACTAAAAAGATGAACCTTCAACCAAAAAAGAGTTTAGTTTGAAATCAAAAACAGTTGAATTCAACCAAAAAATATTAATTTCCAAACAAATATTCAAATCCTTAACCAAAATAGATTGATTTTTAACAAAAAAGTTGTATTTGAACCATAACAGATAAATTTTGAACCAAGAAGATTGATTGTTCATCAAAAAAGACGAATCTTCAACAAAATGTATCAATTTTCGACCAAATAGTTGAATTTGTAACTAAAGAAATTAATCTGAACAAAAAATTAATTTTCAACCAAGAATTAATTTTCACCAGAAGAGTTCAACATTCAATCAAATTGTTAAATTTTCGACCAAGAACATTATATTTTAACTAGAAGAATAATTTTCTACCAAAAAGAAACAAATTTCCAACAAAATACATGAATTTTCAAAGAAACAGTTCAATTTTCAACTAAAAAAGACACATTTTCAACAAACAATAGAAAAAGAATAGTTAAATTTTCAGTTCGAAAATTTTTTTTTTTCAAAGCTGAGATCATTTTCGAATAAAATAGTTACATTTTTAAAGAAAGATGAATCTTCAACCAAAAACTTTAATTTTGTTACTAACTGGTTCAGCTTTCACCAAAAGATATTCCTTTTGAACAAAACAGTTGCATTTTCAAGAAAAAAAATGAAATTTTTGAGCAAGTAGTCGAATTTTGAATTTAAATTTGTTATACAACAAACGAAATGAATTCAGAACCAAAAATATAATATTGGACTTTCAATAAAAAATGAGACCACTTCCCAGTAAAATAGTTAAATTTCAATTGGAGATGTATCTACAAACAAAAAAGGAATTTTCTACTAAGTAGTTCCAGTAGAATTTTTAACCAAACGAGATGAATTCGGAACCAAACATATAATTGTAGAATTTCGAACCAAAAAAGTCTTCTATAATTCAATTCGCATTAAGCGAAAAAACAAGAAAAAGTGGAATTTTTTTACAACGGGGGAAAAAAGAAGAACTATGTAAAAAGAGGTAAATAGAGGAAAGAGAGAGAAGTCTGTAATATGAAATGATTTTCAAATTTATTAAGTGATTATTGAACTGTATCGTACAAGGGGCATCTTTCCCAAAATAATCAAACTTTCTTTCAAGCTTTAATTTCAATTACCCCCCCCCCCCTCAGATTGATAACGTAGTTTATGGACGGCCTCTAATATAATGAGAATCGAAGAATTTACATCATCGTAAGGAAGAGAGACGAACATGAATAGGAAGGGGAAGTGAACAGACACCAAGAGAAGCCGCGTCTTGCCTTGTCTGGAATAATTAATCAAGATTTTGATAACCATGCCACCAGCCGTGACTTAACGTCTTTATTCGCACGAGCCTCCCGCCACGAATAATGACTTAATGCCCCACGAACTTGTGTCAAGACATTTGTTGAAAAGCCAGCAACTTTTCAAGCCTAATTGCTATTAGTGAGACGTGAAATTGTTCCAGGCTAATTTTACTTTCATCTGTTGCAAAACATTTGCAAATAACATATTTTTTACCGTGTCAATTAGCCCAATCATTATTGATTTAGTTCATGATTTTCCATTGTAGTCGCATAGGTAATAAATTTTAGTTTTAATAATCGAGTATAATGAAAGTGAGTATAATTCGAATGCATATGACTCAGACTGAACATGTATTCAACTTTCAATAATTTATCATAACAAACATATCCTATCTAATCAGACAATTACTAACATAATAAATTATGTGCGCGTCGCACATTCTCTAAATTGCATAATTGTGTTATTTCCTTCCCACATTTTTATTCAAAAATTAATTTTTCAAATACAATTTGCATAGGAAATCATAGTTTAGTGGCCGTCCCTAAATTACGCTACGAATTTAAGGGAGCAGGGGTCTATAAAAAATTACGATCGGGAACAAATAGGAGGGAAGTCCAGTTGAATTAACATTACGAACTTAGGATAACGTTTATTACGTTTCCTGATAATAAATTAAAATTTTCCCTTCTTTAAAAAGAATTTTCCTTTTGCCCTGTTTCCAAGAAATTTTCCCTTCTTCTCGTTTTTTCGTTAAAATTCTAACTATTAATAAAACCCATAAAGAATATCCCATTATTTCTGGTTCAAAGTTAATTTTGTTGCTGTTGTTGAAAAGTCTACTTTATATTTTTGTTTCAGATTTCACCTTGTTTGGTTACAAATTCTACTATTTGTTGAAAATTGAATTATTTAGTTGAAAATGCAATTATTTTGTTAAAAATTGATCTTTTTTAGTTCAACATGCACGTATTTTGTTTAAAATAATTCTTTTTCGTTGAAAGTTCAACTATTTAGTTGAATTTGATATTTTGGTGTTACCAGATCTTTATAAGTATTTATGATTGATGTTAGTTTTTTCTCTCGAAATGGTCTCCTTTTTCTTTCTACATGTAGAGAGAAAATACTAACACCAGTTAGGATTAAAATCTTTCTTGGTTGAAATATCATCTATGACATTTTTCATTGACAATTCATCGTTTTTGTTTGAAAATTGAACTACTTCGTTGAATTGGTTAAAAATTGGTGAAAATTCAACTATTTTGTTAAAGCCTCCTTTTTAAGTAGAAAAATCCACTCTTTAGAACAACTCACTATATAGAGAGGCGAAAAACGCGGAATAAACGTGAAATCCGTATTTAACCAACGATTCAGTATATGTTACTATTTTTTATTGAATTCAACTGTTTATATTTGCATTAAAATCTTTCTTAGTTAAAATATCATCAATCACATTTTTCGTTGAAAATTCATTTTTTTTGGTAGAAAATGAATTTTCCTGGTTGAAAATTCGTCCTTTTTGGTTAAAAGTGCAACTGATTGAAAATTCACGCATTTTCTTAAGAATTCGTCTTTTTTGTTAGAAAATTCATTTTTTATTTGGAAATTCGTTCCACTTTGTTAAAAACGCAACTGTCCAGTTAAAAATTAATCTGTTTTGGTTGAGGATTCAACTTTTTTGTTATAAATTCGTCTTTTTGGTTGAATTCAGCTGTTTTTTATTTCAAATAGAAATCGGTTTTCGTTGAAATATCAACTATTACAGGTTTTGTTGAGTGGAAAATTCAACTGATCTGTTATTCTTTCTTTTAGATAGAAAATTCAACAATTTGGTAGAAAATTAAACCACCTTGTTGAAAATTAACTCTTTTGTTCGAAATTCACATTTTCGGTTTGAAAATTCTTTGGTTGAATTTGACTAGCTGAAAATTCGTTTTATAGCTGTTTAAGGTTAAGTAAATAAAATAAAAATGTTAATCTTCCATTTTTGGTTTAAAACTTATCTTTTTATGTTGTAAATCCAATTACATGGTTCAACTGTTATTTAAAACATTTGACTTTTTAGATTGAAAACTTAAATGTTTGATTGAAAATTCATCTTTCTCGGTAGGAAATTATTCTCCTTAGTTGAAAATTCATCATTTTAGGTTAAAAGTTCAGCTATTTGTTTAGAAATTATCCTTTTGGATTGGAAATTCCACTCCCTAGACCAACTCACTAGAAACGTGAAATTCGTACGTCTACTATCCTTTCGGAGGAGGGGGGGGGGGGGCGAGCTCAAAATTGGAAACATATTTTATGGACGGCTCCTTGGGTACCTCATATTTATTAAAATGATATGGATACATACATTTTATGAATTATTATCTACATAAAAAGCATTCGTTAGCAATGAACTATACTAATCGTATAGATGTTGCCGTTTAAACTTGGCGCTTGTGAACTGACAAATAGGAATACAAATTTGCTTGTGTTTGCGAAAATGTATTTTCTTTCGAAAGTGGGTTATATTAACGTATAGACACCTACTCTAATTTGTTCACCAAAATTTATGGGTTATTTGATCGTTCTCGAAATTTCTTTAAGAATTGTATAGAAGTCTTATAGTCAACTATATAATAAATCAGTCTGTAATGATGACGGATATTTAATAAATTATATATTTTGACAATAACTACATATTCTCAACAAAGTGCTGTATAATGAATTGCAGAGATAAATTAACATGTATTATTTATAAAATTTTTATGAATGAAGTAATGAATACTAATTTCACTTTCTTATTAAACGGGCGCTTGAATGTTCTGATAGATTGGAAAAAAATTAGTATCCAATAAAATTACTTGCGACAAGTTATGCCAATCAATTACTTCAGGCAGCTGGCGAAAATATGACAACGGTTGTTCAAGGTATAAACGTGTCAGTAAGCGAGGACTTAAAGTCTTTGCTTTATTGCACATGTATTATCGTCAACGAGCAAGATCGCAGGATTTTCACAAGTCATAAGGTATTTTCAGACATCACCGTAGAGTGCATTTTCGTAAGGAAATTCGGTTTCTAAAATTGATGTTAAGTTTAATTTTTTTCTTAATAATTGAATTTTGATAGTCGCATCAACTGCCAATGTCATTAGCGGTACTATAGGGCTAATTAGAATGTAGGTTATCTGTGGGGTAGTATACTAAGGGACAGAAGCGAATCTTTCTGAAAACATATCCAGCATCGCTACCTGCTTGGGGAATCGAAACCGCGCCAGCGTGGGTAGCAAGGCTGCAGTGTTGCAACATAAGACGATATCATCTGATCCACGATGACTCCCTTGAGTTAAAATTTGTTTCTGCTAAATCAGTTTAAATCTATATATTAAAATATGTCTAAAAAATTAACAAACAATACACTCATCTTATGGTATGGAAAGCAAAGATATAATTAAGTTCTCGAGATCAATCCTATACGAAAAAGTTTATTATAATAATCAAGTACACGGAAGGCTTTGGATATCGCTAATTTTCTCGTTATCCAGATAATTATGTAAATCACCGGTTACCCGATTATATTGATTGATATATTATATGCAGTTCAGTAACTTGCACGATCAGCGTACAAGCACGATTCCTTTGACAGATCGCCATTATGCTAATGCCGCTTGGGCCCTTGGGCCCATAATAAGACCCTTCCAGTACTTTCTCAATATTCGGACAAACTCAATGAGTCCTAGGATACGTTTGAAAACTTCGACGAAGTGACGGAGGTTTTTTTCTGGGGGGGGGGGGGGGGGTAACGGGTTTTTGAAGATTTTTAACGTATGGACGGGAGAGGCCAGATTTTGACATCACTCATGGGAAATATAAATTTGAATGGCAATTTTTTTAAATGCTTGAAAAAATGAAAATTAGTGACTTTTTTATGAGCAAAGCATCTGAATACAGACTACACACACTTTCCCCTATTCACTTCTTTACTCATTTTTCATAGAATTACTCTTTTAGCCATTTTCCCTAGTTTTTACTACTTTGTTGAAAAATCGATTTTTCATGTTGAAAATTGATTTTCTCAACTAAAAATAATTCAATTTTAATTGAAAATTCAACTATTTTGTTGATAATTTAATTGTTTTGTTGACAATTTAACGGGTTTATTGAAAATTCGTCTTTTTTGATAGAAAATTCATCTTTTTTGTTTGAAAATTCAACTATTTGATTGAAATTGCAACTGTTTTTGGTTGAAGTGTAATCTTTTTTGTTTCAAAGTTCAACAATAGGGTTGTAATTTTCTGTATTTTGTTGTAATTTTTTTTTAAATTAATATTCTTCATTGAAAATAGAACTACCTGGTTGAAAGTTGAACCACTTTGATAAAAATGGTTGAAAATTCGTTTCTTTTTGGTTGCAAATAAATGTTTTCAACTGAAAATTTAACTATTCCATTTTTGCTTGAAAGTTGCTTGTTTTTAGTATGAGATCCAACTATTTGGCTTAGAAATGCAATTCATTTGTTGAAAATATGAATTTTTTGGTTAAATTCAACTATTTTTTATTTAAAATTAACCTTCTTTTTGGTTGAAACAGCAATTATTATATTCTCGTTAAAAAATTCATCTTTCTGGATACATTTGACTGATTTTGGTTTAAAAATAAATTTTGTTGTTGAAATTTCCACTATTACATTTTTTGTTGAAAATTTATCTTTTTTGTTGAGTTCTACTGTTTTTCACTTAAAATTAATTTTTTTTGGTTGAAGTATCAACTGTTATACTTTAGGTTGCGAATTGATCTTTTTTGATTGGAAATTCAACTACTTGGCAGAAAGTTCAACTTCTTTGTTGAAAATACATTCTATTTTTAAAGATATTCATTTTAGTTTTAAACTGAACTATTTTCTTGAGAATTTAATTATTTTGTTAAAAATCAACTATTTTGTTGAAAATTTAATTATTTTGTTTAAAATATAACTATAAAATATAACTACCAGTTTTGGTGAACATTCATCATTTTGGATAGGAAAATCGTCCGTTCGAATTGAAAATTCAACTGTCTTCTAAAAAATTGGTATTTTTGGCTTAACAATTCAAATAGTTGGCTAAAGTTGAATCATTTTTTATTATGATGTTAAAGTTTCTTGTCCGCTGGTCGTTTCAATACTTTCATAAAATATTGATACTTAAATTTTGAAAAAAATTCTCTGTAGCTCTGGTCTTCAAATAACTTTATGAAAATATTCAAAATACCAGTAGACAAAAGACTTTAACATCATAATTAATTAATAGCAATAATTAATTATTATTACGTATTACCCTAGTCAAGAAAATTAACATCAAAAATTTAATTTAATCATTTTTGTTTAAAAATTCAACCATTAGCTTCAAAGTTTGTCGTTGAAGATAGCAAATTTAACTGGATAGCAAATTTAACTGCTCAGTTAAAAATTCTTCACTATTTTGAAAGTTCAACCTATTTGTAAATGCAACGGTTTGGGATTGAATTAATTTTTTGGTTCGTTGAAAAAACATCTTTTTGGTTGAAAATTCATCTTTTCGGGGTTTAAAGTTAATTGTTTTCTAAAACATTTGACTTTCCAGCTTGAAAATTCATCTCTTCTGATAGAAATTTCAACTGTTTTTGCTAAAAATGCAACTGTTTGGTTATAAATTAATCAGTTTTGGTTGAGGATTCAACTATTTTGTTGAAAATTCGTATTTTTTATTAAATTCAACTATTTTTGATTTAAAATTTCTGTTTTGGTTGAAATAACAACTATTACATTTGTCTTCGAGAATTCATCTTTTTGGTTAAATTCTACTGTTTTTGATGTACAGAAGAAAACTTGTTTTTTTTTTGGTTGAAATATCAAGTATCAGAAGATTCTTCTTTGAAGGTTAGAAATTAACAAATTTGGTTAAAAACTCGTCACACTTGCTTGAAAGTTCTACTTTTTGGTTGTGAATATGACTGTTCAGTGTGAATTAAATTTTCTTGTTTGTTGAAAATCCAACTATTGAGTTGAAGAATCATTTTTCCTGGTTGAAAATTCATCTTTTCGGGTTTGAAAGTCAACTGTCTTCTAAAGGATTTGACTTTTTAGCTTGAAAACCTTTCTGCTTTATATGGTTATTTGTGACGAAGAAGGGAAGGGTTTCAAAAGTGTTAAAAATAGCGTGACGCGGTTTTTGAGTGACCCCTAGCAGTATTTATCGAGCTACTTTAACAAAACTGATTAGCTATCCAAAAAAATCGTACAGAAAAAAGCTGAACTTCTTTCAAGTAGAACATTATCCCAAAATTGAGACGCAACCTTTTTTCAGCCAAAAGTGAATTAAATCGAGATTATAAACAAAAGAAAATTATATAATGTTGCCTTTGCAAGAGTTTGAGGAAAGAAAGAAAAAGATGCTTGAAAAGTTAGACCAACTTCTTTGACCAGCTTTTTTCCGTGTGTCGTGTCACGTGCTGTTTGGGCAACTCTAAACGTGAGGTTCATAGTAATAATCAAAGGTACACAGTGCTCCTAAGAATTCGAGGAAAGTATAATCAACTCTCTTTTTGGGCTAAGTAGGATCGATCGGTCATAATTTTTCAGGGTTACGGGGAGCAGAAGATATATTGAATTCATAAGCTGGCTGGGAAATGGGCGATCACGCCTGGGGAAATACTATTGCCGGGCTTTTACTTTCTAAAAGTTTATTCTGAATATGTCGAAACGTTTCTGAAATAAAGGGAAATAAGTGAGATACAATGTGTTCGAAGGACTTCGAAATACTATCTTTAACCTCTGAGGTGGTCCTGAGGTTCTCTTCCTTATTGGAGATAGTAACTGAATATTTTATTCGAAATGAGATTAAGGTAGAAAGAATTTTGATTGTCCTCGACAAAAGTCTAAAGAATCTAGAGTATACTACTTTCAGTAATAGGACTCGAAGGAATGGAGGAAAGAATTTTTTTCGGAGGGGGTGGTTGTGAATTTTCTCCTACGAATGTATGTGAAAGGGGGTGGGCGTGGTTCCCCAATTATTTAAAAGAACTTTTCAAATTGAATATAATAAGGCGATAAATTCCACTTTATTTATATATTTCAATTTGAGTGTTCACATTCATTAAAAAAACCTGGAAGCACATGCATATTTAGTGCGGTTGGTGCAGGGGGAGGCAACGATTTTTCTATGTTGTCTTACATGGGGTACGTTTTTTGTTAAAAATTCATCTCTTTCATTGAAAATTCAACAAGTTGGTTGAAAGTTTAACTACTTTATTGAAAATTCGTTCTATTGTTGTTATTGAAGATTGATAATCTTAGTTAAAATTTAATTGTTTAATTGAAAATTAACTTTTTTGTTGAAAATTCTTATTTTGGGGTTGAAAATTCAACTACTCTGTGGAAAATTCGTCTTTTTGGCTTAAAAATTTAACAACTTTGTAGAAAATTCAACTATTTGGTAGAAGGTTAAATTTTTTTGTTTAAATATCAAATTTTTGGCTTAAAACTTCAACAAGTTGGTAAAAAATTCAACTACATATTTGGGAGAAAATGTGACTGCTTCTAGCAGAAGATTAATCTTTTAGGTGAACATTCAACTATTTGATTAATAATAATTTATTCATTTGGTTGAAAATTCATCTATTTGTAAGAGAATCAATGTTATGGTTAAAAATTAATTTATTTTAGTTGAGTATTGAAGTGCTTTGTTGAAAATTCATCTTTGTCATATCAACTATTATATTTTTTTATTGAAAATTCATCTTTTTAGGTTGAAAATCCAACTCCTTGGTTATAAATTGAATTAATTTCTGGAAATTTAATTCTTTGGTAAAAGATTCATAATTTCAGCACAAAATTCATCTCTTTGGTTAAAAAATGAGCTACTTTTTGACATTTCTACTTTTTTGGGTAGAAATTAATTTTTTGAACTGAAAATTAAACGGTTTGGTTGAAAATGAACTTTTTTGTTGAACTTCAATATTTTCGGGTACTATTTGGTTAAACACTTATGCACGATATTGAATTTTTTTTGGGTTGAAAACTAATTTTTTTAATTGAAAATTTAACTATAGGATTGAGAGCTAACTTCTTTACTAAACTTCATATTTTTGGGTTGTTAATTCAACGGTTTCGTATCGAAATCTTGTCTTCTTGTCTTTAAAATTTAAGATTCTGGTTGATAAATAATGTTTTTATTAAATTTATGTTTTTAGTTGAAAATTCATCTTCTTAGTTTGCAAATTCAACTATTTGTTTAAAATGTATGTAATGTGTTAAAAATTCGTATTTTTTTGATAAAAATTAATCTTTTTGGTTGAAACTTCAACTATTTGGTTAGAAATTTATGTATTGTGTTAAAAATAATATTTTTCGTGAAAAATAACCTTCTTGGTTGAAAATTCAATAACATATTTGTTAAAAAATGATGTATTTTGTTGAAAATTTGTCTTTAAAAAAAAGGTCTTTTAGGCTGCAAAATCACCTTTTTTTATTGCAAATTCAATTATTTTGTTCATTCGTCTTTTTTTATTCAATTCGACTTTTTTGATTTTGAATTAATATTTTTCCTTGGTTAAAATATGAACTATTAAATTTGTTGTTGTAAATTATTCTTTTTTCGTTGAAAATTCCCAAATACTGAGGGGGGGGGGATTACGGACCCTAACAAAGCATGGATTTGAAATTTCAGAAAAACAAATTTTCAAATTTGGTTTCTTAAATCTCGGGAGGGGCGGAGGGCAACCGAGGAGAGAATACAAAGAACTGATTGATATTTATTACTACAATTCAAGGCATAATATTATAATACTTTCCACCTTCTGAAACATCGATGGGTGTGCTTTCTTTGTAGCTGACGATTCGTTCCATGCGTTATTATCTCTGCATGTGCCGCTGGCGAATTAGAAGAGCAGCGAGCCAAAAAAATTAAAAACAAAAAGGCACTTGGACGGCGACCCGTAGTGTGCAGGCGGCACTTAAAGGCCATAGGGTGCCGCTCCTGGATGAAAGACAGAGGTTGATCTTTTGAGAATTAATGAGTATAAGAAAGGGTAACTTGTAAAGCTTATAAGTTATAAGATTCGTCATTTCGAGTCATCCAAATTTACTTTAAGAAGATTGGAGACTCATAGGTGTTAAAAAATGAGTTTTTATCATAACAGTAAATCTGAAAGTATCGTTTTTGCTGCAGCGGTATTCAATTATTGATACGAAAAAGTGTATCAATATGAAGAAACAAAAGACTGTTACGCGTTTCTAGTGAGCTCTTCTATATGTTGAATTTTCGACCAAAAAAGGCTTTCACAGAATAGTTGAAAATTCAAGAAAATAATTAAATTTCCAACAAAATAGTTGCATTTTTAACCAAATATTTGAATTGTTAACCTACAAAGATGCATGATTTTTAAACAAGAAGATTCATTTTCTCCGAAAAAAGTTTAATTCTGAATCAAGAATGTATCTGTTGATAGCTTAACTAAATGATATATTAATTTTAAATAAAAAAGAAAGAAAGATGAATTTTTAAACAACGAACATAACTTTTCTATCATAAAGGATTAATTTTGAATTTAAAAGAGCAAATTTTTCACAATATAGTTGAATTTACGACCAAAAAAAATGACTTTCACAAATTAGTTGAATTTTCAAGAAAATAATTTTCTGCCAAAAGAGACCTTTATGCCTGTAAAGATGAATTTTCAACTTATCAAGATATGTTGCCAACCGAAAATTGAATAATTAAATCTTCAACGACAAAAAAAGGTTTAATTTTTATCCAAATAGTTAAATTTTCTACCATATTATTTGGAATTTTCAACCAAACAGTTGCGTTTTATAGTAGAAAGATGACATTTTTACGAAAATGTATGATTTTTTAAACAAGAAAGACAGATTTTCTGCAAAGAAATTCAATTTTAAGCATGAAAATATGAATTTTTCAACAGCAACAAAATTAATTTTCAACTCAACCGTTTGTATTTACGACAAAAAGAAGATGAATCTTCAACGAAAAATTTATTTTTCTATCAAAAAAGACGAATTAAAAAAAATCATGAAATTTTCAACCAAATAGTTAAGTTTTCAACCAAAAGCGGAATAGTTACATTTTTAGTTCAAAAAATTAAGTTTTAATCAATAGAATAGAATAAAATGAAAATTCTTACAAAGAAGGGAATACAGGAAAGAGTGTGAAGTCTGAAATATGAAAGTGATTTTCAAACTCATTAGGTAATTACTGCATTGTACCCTTGAAGGGGTATCTTCAGCAAAATTGTCAAACTTTGTTAAAATTTATTATCAGGAAACGCACTAAACGTTATCTACATTGGTAAAGTTACTTTCACTGGACCCCTCCCTCCCCCCCTTCTGTTACTAACCGTGTTTTTTCGCCCGACCCCGTCCACCTCTCAAATTATGTTCGATCAAAATATCTGAAGTACACTGAACTCCCTATATAAGACCACCCGGTTTACAATATTCCTAGAACTGATGGCCTCCGCACTTTCGTGATGAGAGGAGCCGCGGAGCCGAAAGAGAGGATGTGCTCAGTCAAGCGAGGCGAAGAGCTCGAGGACCACACTCTCAGCGCGTTAGTTGCACCAGGTTGCGTCATGCGTTCAAATCCAACAGAAATTATTCATGCGGTCCTGCCTGTTTTCGTTTGAATTTCTCCGATTTAAGACCAAGGCCAAGGCAAGCCATGCCCAAAATAGGCCTTATAGCGGGAGTTGAGTTTATGCAGATTGGGGAACTGCATATTTGTGTACCTTGAGACTTATAATATAAAAGTCATAATTTTTAATTGCCACTTATTTTAGTATCAAGAAGTTTTTCGAAAAAAAATACAATACATATATGCGCGCAAAATTTAATGGTCCACAGCTGATAATGAAAACTACATTACAAGCACGGGAAGTTTGATTAAGCTAAAGTCCAGGTAGTGGCGAAGATTTTTTTTCCACACGCACCTTAAATCCGATCCTTACGTCGACGTTTATAATGGCTTTATTCACGGCAGCATTAAGTTGTACCGTTCGAGGTGGCAACATGTTATTTAACCGGTTGTGGATCGAACGTATCGATAGAGTCGTTGCAAAATTACTGCTCAACCCTTTTTTCCAAGTCATAATGCGAAAGGAGGAAACCACCATGTAGTAATTCTGATAGGAAAGGCAAACATTTTATTACTACCGGGATCATCATCTCTGGGTAGATAATTTGAAACTGATAAAGAAAAATATTTGTCTTCCGAAAGGAATTGAAAAAATCTGAATTATGGGGGCCGTTTGTAAAAGTACGTCACCGCTATTTTGGAAACTTTTTCCACCCCTCCCTTTCTTCATCACAAATCATCACCTAAACCTTGAACCGCGAGCATGATGTCACAAATACAAACACCCCACCTCTCTTTTGAGTCTATTTTTTTTCGTTTTTACAGCCCAAAATTCTCTCAAAACAGGGGAAATTAGGTGATTTTTCACGAAAAACTTCAAACAAGAAAGATAAAAAGACAAAAGAGAACAGAATTTGAAAAAAAGATGACTTTTTAACAGAATAGTTGAATTTTTAACAAAATCATTTACTGTTCAACAAAACAGTTAAATTTAGAACGATATAGTTGAATTATCGACCTACAAAAATGAATTTTTGACTAGCTGGTACAATTTAAAACAAATCTATCAATTATCAAGAAAATAGTTGTAATTACAACCAAATAGTTGAAGTTTCTGGCAAAAGAAACGAACTTTTAATAAAATAGATACATTTTCAATAAAGAAGGATTGAATTTTCTACCCAAAAAATACGAATATTCAACAAACAGTTAAATTTGTAATAAAATAATAAAATTCTACACAAAATAGTTAAATTTTTAATCAAGATAATTAAATTTTCATCAAGATGATTAAATTTTCAACAAAATAGTTGAATTTTGAACTTTAATTTTAAATAAAAAAATATCCATTTTGAACAAAGTAATTGAACTTTCACCCAGAGATATATTTTCAACGGAAAAATTAATAGTTGATGTGTCAATAAAAAAATACTGTTATTTTAAATCAAAAACTGGTCGAATTAATGCAAAAAAGACGAATTTTCAACAAAAGAAGTTTAATTTTCAAACAGAAAAGGCTTTTCAGACAAGGGAGAAAATATATTTCAACCAAATCGATGAAATTTCAAGCCAAAAAGGAGAATTTTCTACGAAAAAGTTGAACTATCAACCAACAAATATGAATTTTCAAAAAGAAAGGTAATTTTCAAAGAAATAGTTGAATTTTCTACTACAATAGTTCCATTTTCAACCGAAAAATATGAATTTTCAACAAAACAGTTGAAGTTTCAAACAAAAAGCATTATTATCTCTAAAAAATGGTTGAATTTTCAATAAAATAAGTCTTTTTCAATTAAATAATAAAATTTTAACCAAGAAAGATGAATTCTCAACCAAATATAGTTGGAATTGAAACCAAAAAGACAAATTTTCATCAATATAGTTACATTTTCAACTAAAACGATGAATCTTGAACCACCGCGAAATAATTTTTAACAAAGAAGTTCAACTTTTACCCCAATAGTTGAATTTCAAATTAAAAAAGGTCCATTCTCAACAAAATAATGAAACTTTCAATTGAAGAGATGATTTTCTAACAAAAGAAGTAATAATTAATATTTCAACAAAGTATATTTAATTTAAAATGAAATAAAAGTCGAATTTGACAAAAAAAAAATAATTCTCAACAAAAGAGTTGAGTTTTTAACCAGAAAAGATTTTTCAGTCCACAGAGATGAAAAATGTGAACCGAATTATTAATATTTCAAGTCAGGAAGGCCAATTTTCTATAAAAAAAGTTGAATTTCCAACCAAAAAATAGGAATTTTCAACAAAAAAGGCAATTTTCAAACAGATAGATGAATGTTCTACCACAATAATAATATTTTTAACCAAATTTTTCACAAAACAGTTGAATTTCAACAAACAAGTTTATTTCCAACCAAATACTTGAATTATAAACTAAAATCGATGAATTATCAACCAAAAATGGAACAGTTAAATTTGCACTTGAAAAGTTGATTTGCCACTAAAAAAAGAATTTTCAACAAAACAGTTAATTTTTCAATGAAAGAGATGGATATTCAATAAATAGAATAAATTTTTAACAAAGAAGTTCAACTTTCAATGAAGGAGTTAAATTTTAAACCAAGAAGATTAATTTTCTATGAAAAAAGACAAATTTACAACAAAACACAAAAAATTGTTGAATTTTTCACTAAAAACTACCAATATTCTCAACCAAAAATAGAAGAGTTAAACTTTCGGTTGAGATCATTAATTTGCAACAAAGAAAAACAACAACGAATTTCCGACAAAATGGTTCAATCTTCAACGAAGTAGTAAAATTTGTAACCAAGAGGGATGAATTCTACAAAAAATATAGTAGACTTTTCAATTATAAAAAGAATTTACTTTCAACGAAAAATAGTTAAATTTTTTTAGTATGCTTTATTAATTCAGTTTGAATTTAAGCAAAAAACAGTAAAAAGGGGAAGTTTCTTAAAAACAGGGGAAAAAGAGGAATTCTTCTAGAAAGTGGCAAAGAGTGACGCGAGGAAAGAGTGTGAAGTCTGTATTTGGATGCTTCAGTTGTAAAATAAAATCACTAATTGTCATTTTTTCAAGCATTTCAAAAAAATTGTATTCACATTCACATTTTACACGTGTGATGCCGCATTCTGCGTTAATCCTGCCTCCCTACGTCACAAATCATTACAAAATGTAATGAAACGTAGTTTTTGAACGGCCCCTTAAGTGTTTCGATGTGAAGATGAATGAGTTATCGTACAATAAACTCGTTGTCTATTTTCCAATGGGTGCTAGGTTTCTTGGCTTAGGTCCAATTGAAATTGTTTGTGACCTATTTTAGGTCAAAAATAAAGTTAAATTACGTAATCTCTTCCAGTTACAATTGATTTCAAATGAATCTTGAGTCACGATTTTTCTGCTTACAATGTTAAATTTGTAGACAAGTCCAAATTGACTTGGATTATTGCCAAGAATTTCACTAAAAAGTATTTCTTGAAAATGAAATATTTCTGTCGTCGCAACAAAACTAGGCAAAACTTCAATTTTCTAATTTGGGTATATCTTCGGTACTCGGTTTAAGGGGAAAAGCAGTAAGTATCATACTATTTCAAGAAGCCCCAAAGTCGTTTTTGCTTGTTTATAAGAGCTTTTCGACGCCACGATTGTGCCTGGATGTAAGAGAATTCAGATCTTAGTTACTAGCTAAGTAAATTAATTAGCATCTGACACCCATGTCAAGACAGTATAAACGATTCGAGTCATATTGGTCTCGCGAGTCTTGTGAGTCATCGATCTGCAGTCGCGAGTGTTCCATTAGATTCATTTAAAAACGAGATTATATTTCTATGGGCTAACTGTATCCGGAAAGTAAGATTCTTAATTAAAATGATCATTTATAAAATAGAGTAAACAATTTTGATAACATTTCAGAAATCTTTTCTACATTTTCCTCAAGGACCGTTCAAAAACTACGTGAAATTGCCAATTAAGAGGGAGGAGTAAGAGTTTTTGAGCCAATGAAAATATGAACATGAATATGTATAACAATTTTTGAAATGCTTGAAAAAAATAAAATTAGTTCTTTGTTTTATTTTTGTTTCATTTTTTGTTGAAATTCTACTATATAGTTGAAGACTGAACTATTTTGTTGAAAATTGGTTTTATTTTTAGTTTTAAATTAATTTTCTATGCGTAAAATTTAACTATCAGATTAATTTATTCCTTAACTTCCATTGAATTAATTATAGGAATACCTTCAAAACTAATCCGAAAAAATTAGCCCGAAAATTAATCGTTTTTAGTTGAAAATTCACCTATTAAATTTTTCATTGAGAATTCATCTTTATTAGCTGGAAATTCAATTACTTGGTTGAAAGTTGAACTACTTTGTTCAACATTTATTTTATTGATTGCAAATTCATCGTTTGTAGTTGAAAATTCAACGACACGGTTAAAGATTTCTGTATTTTCTTGTAAATTCGTCTTTTTTTATAGACACTTATCTTCTTGATTGAAAATTCAACTACTTAATTGAAAGTTAAACCACTTCGTTAAAAGTTTATTTCAAGATACATCCTTTTGGTTGAAAATTCGTTTTTTGTGTGTTAAAAATCAATTTCTTCAATTGCAAATTTAACTATTTCATTTTCAGTTGAAAATTGATTGTTTTTAGTTATAAAACCAACTATTTGGTGTGGAATGAACTTTTTTGTTGGAAATTCATATTATCGGGTTGAAATTTCAGCTGTTTTCACCTTTGTGGTTTTTGAAAATTAGTCTATTAGGTTAGAAAATTCATCTCTCTCGGTAGAAATTTGAGCTTTTTTGGTTGAAAATGAAACTTTTGGGTTAAAAATTAATCAGTTTTGGTTGATGATTGAAATATTCTGTATAAAATTCGTTTTTTATGAATTCAATTGTTTTTTATTAAAATTGGAACATTTTTATTTTATATATGAACTATTAAATTTGTCATTAAGAATTCATCTTTTTGGTTAAATTTGACTATTTTTTATTTGAAATTAAAATATTGTTTTGATGAAATATCAACTATTATTTGTTTCATTGAGATTTAATCTTTTTGGATTGAAAATTGGATTTCTTTTGTTAAATTCCAACTATTTTGTTGAAAATTCGACTATTTTGTTGAACATTTAATTATTTTGTTAAAAATTTAACTATTTTGTCGAAAATTCAACGGTTTGATTGAAAATTCGTCTTTTTGGATAGAAAATTTCGCATTGTTTGTTTGAAAATTCATCTATTTGATTCAAAATGCAACTGTTTTTGATTAAAGTGTAATATTTTTTGTCTAAAAATTCAACAATATGGTTCAAATTGTCTGTACTTTGTTGTACATTTTTATCATTTGGTTGAAAATCAATCTTCTTGATTGAAAATTCAATTACTTGGTTGAAAGTTGAACCACTGGGTAAATTTGTTTGTTTGTTGAAAAAAAATCTGTTCAACTGCAAATTTAATTCTTTAATTTTTATTTGACAATTTATTGTTTTCAGTTGAGAATTTAACTTCTTGGTTTAAAATTAACTTTTTTGTTGAAAATTCATATTTTTTGGTTGAATATTTAACTGTTTTTCTAGACAATTCACCTTTTTGGTTTCCAAATTCAACCATTTTTTTACTCTCCTAGCTGAAAATTTTTTCTTATTGAAAATTCAATTATTATTGAAACCTTATTGAAATATCGTGAGAAACAAAGCAACATTGGAGACTCTCAATCGTGTGAGAAAGTACATACATATGCAGTAGAATTGCAATAGTCAATTCTCTATTATACAGATTTATAGTATCACCTACACGTTCTTCGTGGGCAGTATAAGACTAATGATTCAGTATATTACCGTGATTATTCCGAGAAAAACAAGCTAATAAAAATAAAAAATTTAAACCCCGTTCTTGTCATAAAATGCAGAAAGTAGATACATTTTTTCCAATGATTTTTTTCGTTTGCTATTTGCAATAATTTAAAGCCAAAATTTGAATTATTCTACTGTCAGTATATTGAATGACACTACGGCATGTTGGAAGTAAACAATTTACAGCCGCCAAGAACTTTCAAGGAAGTCATACACAATTGAGTACTCGGTATGAGTATTTATAGTGTCTACAAAAATTAACATTTTTATTAACTTCACACTTTCTTATCACGAAATTCTCATCTTAAGTCTCAACTGTAGTTTCAAGCAAGTATCTTATGCTATTTCTGTGCATTTATCTTCTGATGAGTGCTTCAAAGCTGCATAATTTCTCGTATATCTCTTTATTTTTAATGTTTTTATATTAATTGCACACTTTAATTCTATTCAAGGCTTGTGTAATGTTTCCCGGAAATTATTTAACTCCAACCCTGTTTGAGACAATATGCCTTGGAAATATCACCACTTGACCACTTGATTAAGATTTCCACGATGTTAATCTTATTTTACTTATTTGCTGCCTGATCTTCCACATATGGGCATTTCTAAAGAAATTGTCACTTTTTGTCATAAAGAAGGTGAAAATGAAATTATATATAATAATCTTTAAATTCATTCATTCACTTTGTCCACATTCATTAGTATACGTCAGTTTTACATCTTACACCGAAAAAACGATATTCTAATATTAAGAGTGTCATTTTCTTACAGGCATATTCTTAGTAATATTCTTAATGAAGTAAGCGAAATTCTCAATTTAAGAGTATCTTCTAACCAAAAGACGAAATGCGCCTTCATCTATCCAAACGTTTCTTTTGTTTTGGGCGACGTGCTCTTCGATCAGTTTTTCGAATTCGTAATAAGTGAGAAGCTCGAAGAAATGCAACCAATTCTTAGGATAAATCGCGTGTGCACATCCATCTGCTTCTCTTTACAGAAAAAGTTAGAGTGAGAAAGGTCTGATTTGACAGTGAGGTTGAATACCGTTGTACCACACCGAGACATAACCTCTCTACATTATTTATTCGTTGGCGTGTGACATCAAACTTTTCTCACCTTAACGTTCTCTGCGAAGGGAAAGAAATAAAGTTAGAGATGTGCACATGCGATTTATCCTCAGAATTGGTTGCATTTCTTCGAGCTCGTCACTTATTATACAATTACAGCGACAGATTTCGGATGCAACTATATTCTTAAACTTAGTGGGGAATTCTTACAATTAGACAAGCATATATATTCTTAAGGTAAGAGGGACTCCATCGTACATTAAGAATATATTCTTGGCGCCTATTTAGGTTGCAAATATTCTTAAACTTAGTGGGAAATTATTGAACTTAGAATATCGTTTTTTCGGTGTATAAAATTACATATGTACAAAAAAAAAATAAAAGTGTCAAATGCGGTGAACTAGACCACCATATCTATATATCTTTGAGTCGCTAAATCCGAATCTGGTGTCAGATGTGGACCATCATTTCAGGTTTTTGAGAAAATTAATTTTTTTGGCCATTTTTTATTAAGCATCATAGGGTGCTAATCTGACGTTCTAGAAACTTCTACACTGCAAAACAATGGTTAGTTGCGTCAGTCATTTAGTTTGTAAGATATGGTACTGCTATTTTGTTAGTTGACACAACAATTTCATATAGTTACCATGACCATTGTAAGTACCAGCAACCAATCAAATGTATGTCCCAACTAATAAAATAGCAGTACTATATTCTTCTGGTTTAACAAACCGTTCTTTTCAGTGTAGTAGGGCTCAAATTAAAGATTGAACCTCGTAAAATACCTGGTAACCTTGTAAAATATCAACAATGAATCGTTTTTCCTATTTTAGATCCTATTTTAGATTTTTTTTATATAATAATTAATAGCTTATGGAGAAGCGATTTTGCTAATATTCAGCCTGTTACCATTTTTTTCCTTCATAAAACCCTTTGTTTCCTGGCCTATTGAGCGGTGACAGGTTTTTGCTGCGCACACGCTCGCTCGCCACTTTTTAGCACCCGCGCGGCGCGGCGTAATGAGCGAGCGCGCGCGCAGCAAAGACCTGTTATACTATTTTAATATAATCACTTTCAAATATCTTAATATGTCCAAGAAGACTAATTTTCTCAAATAAAACCTGACGGGACATATAATTATGGTGGTCCAGTTCACCGCACATGACACTGTTACTTTTTGTGTGCCTGTGTTATTTTTCCACTTAAAGCAACATGAAGTTGTTCCCCTTTTAAGAAAATTCTTTTTCGTAGATTTTCAAGTTATTAATTTTTCACTTTAGATGAACTAGGCTTAGTTTCAACATCCTAATTTATGAATGGCTCAATTTTCAAGCGAAGTTTGGAATTGTTTCATTTTTAATACTTCAAGTTTGAATTCATTTATTTTTAAAGTTTCTAATTAAAAGGCATATAATTTTCAAAGAATTTAGAAGAATTTAACTTTAAAGCTTCACAGTATTTAAAAATTCTCATGGTTGAACGGTGAAAATAACAGTGAGTTTAGTGGACAGTAATTACTTTTTTTTAGTAACAAAAATGTATCCAGTCACTTCGAATGTAACTTGATACTACATGATATGATACTTATTAATAAGATACTGAAAGCCTTGATGTCAGTTTTGAATTAAATATTTTTTTAATTAAATATTTTTTGAATTAAATAATTTTCAATTTAAACATTTTCAATTCTTTGATTTCAATTTTAAGCCTACAACCTTTTCTAGTTCTTTAAATTCTTCGAAATCGTAAAATATCAAGTTGTAAGACTTGATATTTGTACAATTTTCAGTTAAAAGGATTTGTAATTAAAATTTAAAAAATAAATGCCTCTAAAATAAAAACAAAATAGTGAAAAATTAAGACACTAATTTTTCAAATTTAAGCCTTAACAATAAAAAACCAAAAGAGAAAACTCATTTTCATTAAATAGTTGAATTTTCAAGCCAAAAAGACGAATTTTCTACAAAAAAATTGCATTTTCAAAGCGAAAATATGAATAGTCAATAAAAAAGTTACTTTGCAACCAGATAGTTGAATTTCCGATCCAAATAGTTGAACTTCAAACGAAATACATACAACGAAGTAGTTAAATTTTCAACCAAAATAGATTAATTTCTTCAGGAAAAATATAATATTTTATATTAATTTAACGCAAAATATTCTAATTTAAAATAAATCACAGTTAAAATCAACGAAAAAGATGAATTTTCAACAAAATAGCTGAATCCTCAACCAAAAAAGATTAATTCTCTACCCATAAATTTCTCTTTCAGAGAGATTTATTATTATATTATATTATTATATTTATATTATATATTATTTCCTATTATTAATAATAGGAGATATAAAAAACAGAGTAACTTCAAAGTAACTAGAATTAAAGTTCCAAGTTACTGAAAAAATCGTAACTAAGTGAAGTTACAGTTTACTTTGTAAAATAGTAAAGAAGTTACCTTAAAAGTTAGAAATAACGTAACTTTTCAGTAACTCAGTTACTTGTAACAAGTTACTACCCAACTATGATATATATTTAATGTTGGGAAATAAAAATCTCGGGGACGTGAACGCGCGCGTCCTTTTTCTGCTAGTATTAGGTAATTGATTTAAAGTTGATAACAATTTAGATAAATTGTTCAAATTTTTTCAAGAGGCTTTTGTCATTATCCAAAATATGTAGTTTGGTAGAAACTCATCTATCTTTTAGGCGCATTTAAAGAATAATGATGGTCAAGTGATTTATTGGACAGATGTTATGGAAGTTCCTTGAAGTAGAGAATGGAAAGAGCGAAACGGTTTTTCGGCTATAAAAATTGTGATTTAACCCTTGGACACTTGAGTCTTCTGGCTTTTTGCCACTTATAATGCGGTTCCTACGTTATGATAGCTAAATTGTCGATTTAAAAAAAGGAAAGATTTGATTGTCTGCAGCGATTCGCGGCAGCAGAGGGTCAGCTTTGAAGGCGGCCCACAATCTCTGGTGAATCATTACCCTCGTGCAGTCAGGTCAGTAGTTCGACGATTCACTGCGGTCGCGTCATTGTCGGTCAGCCTTTTTGATGTTTTCTCAGCAGCAGAATCTCTCGATGTCGCTGGCTCTATCGCAAAACGTCTTCTCTAGAAACTTTATTAATAGAAACAGTTCCTGCGAAACTGCATCGCTCTAGACTAGGGTGGTCCACATTTTTCTCTCTCGAATTTTCCTGCTGATCGTCTGCAAATTTGTTCAAATCCACAACAAAATACCTGAGTATATTTTAAAAAATTTGATCACTGTGTGTGCAAATTCTCATCGCACGCAGAGCTAAAAAGTTTGAGTGCGCCTAGGGCGCGCGTCTTTCAAAACTCGCGCTCGGTTTTTGTATTTCCCCCACTATTGCGCATAGATCTTTCATAAATGAAGGCCAAACCATCGACAACTCGATTAAATTATATCAAAAATGATAAATTTTCTATATTTTCTTGAACTCTATTATATATTAAATGTATGTTTTAAAGATTTCTGTGTCTCGGATTGGAAACATTTTATTATATCATGTGCCGTTTTTCTAAAAAGTTAAATTTCTTCTCTTTAATCTTATTTTTTATAATTAAAAAAAAAACTATGCTTCGTATGAAAAATGGCATCAACCATATTTGTAGATCTTCTTAAGGTGAATATTATTTTAAAAGCAAGTGAACTTTTGAAATGGGTGCTGAAAAAATTATATTTAGAGGTTCCACAAGTCCCATACAGTTTTACATATTTCAATTAAAAAAATACATTTTTGTAAATTTTGTTCAGAATTGCCAAAATTATAAGTGTGTCGAGTTGACCATCAACATTTATCTTAAAAATTAGCCATAGAATACGAATCTATAATTACTTTTTGAATTTCACACCCATAAGTCTGTTTTATAGGGCTTAAAAAAACTTATAACTAAAAAGTTAGGTTTTGCGAGATTATATATTACTTTCTACTGATGAATCTACACATAAATAAATTGTCACAAATTTGTGGGGGATAAGCATGAAAATTCGAGAAAAAATTTTCCAATGTATTTTTGACCACCCGACCGTATCCATCCAGAATCAAACTTCTGTTTTTATACAATATATTACCTTACTTTTTTAAAAATATATATTTTTCAATAAATTAGAACCAAGATGGTAACGTTCTCAGTCCAACAACGTTGATTTTTCAGGCCTAAAATACGAGTTTTCTACAAAAAAGTAGAAATTTCAATAAAAAAAAAAAAGATAATTCTACAAAATAAATGAATTTCAGAAAAAAATATATATATATAAATTTTCAAGCCAAAAAAGGAATAGTTACATTTTCAGTTATATTAATTAATTTCCAAACAGACCAATTTTCAACAGAAAAAAAAACCTATTTTCGACAAAACAGTCAAATAAAAAAAAAATGTCAACCAAAAAATAAAGTTTCAACGAATGAGATTAATTTTCAACCAAAAAGATCAATTTTCTACAGAAAAATATGAAATCTTCAACCAAAAAAAAATTAATTCTTAACTAAGTAGTAGAATTCTTCACCAGACAGATGAATTTTCAAAAGAGGAGATATAATTACCTCCAAAAAATATGAATTTCCAACAAAATACATGAATTTCTACCACAAATAGAATAAATACATTTTCAGTTTTAAAAATTGATTTTGAACAAAAGAAACTGCACTTTCCAGAAAATACATAATTTTTCAACGACACAGTGGAATTTTCAACTGAAAAAGATCAATTTTCATCTTGAAATAGAATAGTTAAATTTTCAGTTAAAAAATGAATTAGCAACAAACTAGTTTATTTTTCAAACAGAGAGATGCATTTTCAACTAAAATAATGATTTTGAAAAAACAATTTTTATCAAAGTAGTTTCACTTTAAACTAAGAACACCCGACTTTCGGTTTAGGAACAGTGTCGGGGGTTGCCTGCAAATAGCTTTCTTCCTAAATCGAAAGTATCGAAACATAAATAGTCAGGGCCACCTGAACCGTTGGCAATTGGAATACATAATATTGCCCAAGGTTTTCGACTGAGTTTTCGCGCACTGCGGCCCTTCCGAGGTGAGAGTCGCAACTGTCTCTCGCCCTTGAGCTAAGAAATCGCGTGGACCAGCAATTCTAGAAATTCCTGAACCGCGAGTTCCAAAACCGAGTGTCAAGTGTAGTTACATTTTCAACCAAAAAATATGAATTCCTGACGAAAAATGTAATATTTGATATTACAATCACAACCGATTTTAATTTAAAACCAAAAACAGTAGAATTTAGTCAAAAAAGACGAATTTTCATCAAAAGAGTTGAATTTTCAAACAATAAAGATCTTTCAGTCAAAAAAGAAGAAAATGGGGGAGGGTGGATTGAAAACTTCAGAAAAATTATTGAAAATTCCCTGACTCTTTCAGGTTTTTCCTGACTTTCCCAAACCATTTTTGAATTCCTGACTTTCCCCAACTTTCCAGTCTTCGCAGACTGTAGCAACCCTGAGTGTGAATTACTGAGTTTCAGGGTCTAGCTTATTCTTGCTTGAACCTTGACTTCTGACCAATCCAATAGCTAAACGGCGACACATTAAGTAAGTAATTTGACCAAAATACCTCGCGTTGGGCTATAAAAGAGCACTCAACATTGAACCGTGTCAAGTACTTTATAAAACTTCTTCCCCTTTCCCAATGTTTCTTGAATCATGAAAGACTTTCTGGAAATGAGAATATTTAGTCCAGCGTTTCTTGGAAATAATGGCGATCAAATTTCGCTGTTGTTAAAGTCGAAAATATAGCAGTTGACCCCGCGGTACTTTCGCACGAGTATAATAGCGTCGGAAACGAATTCTCGCGACGTCGCCTGGGACCGGCATAATTTATGTTCTTCGCCTTCGCGAGCAAATAACGTGCGCGGTTTGCAATGAACCAGCTTGCAAACGAGCAGTGAGCAATATTCGCTACGGGGTTTTCGCACGAGGATACGAGAATACGAGGATGTTCGCGGATGCTTCCGGTGCATTATGCACATCTTGGAAAGCATGAAAAACCATGCAAGCAGCTAGTACCAACACATATTTACGGCCCTCGGTAGAGTTCCTTACACGATTATGCGATTACGCAATTACTCGGCCTTTCTCACTAAGAAGCTGCATTCACCGTATTTCGCCTATATTTGCTTTTAATTCACTTACAAAATCCGATTTTTAGAGCATTTTTCAAACCGTCCCACTCTTTTAAAATGTACCGATGAAATTGCACTGATTTCCAGTGAAATCTCACTGTTTAAAACAGTCAGAAGTGTGTCACTGACAATCAGTGAGATTTCACTGGTTTACTCAGTGGAATTCCGTCACTGGTTTCATCAGTTAGGTTCAATGGTTACTCAGTACCAGTAGTCATCTGGCCGTATATATGTCTGTATGTATGCACGTATGTATGTATTTGTAACACAAACACTAGTACACAATACAGTTCGTTTTCAGTTGAGAAATGCAAAGAACCGACCGACGACACACGCGTACCAGACGACTGGAGGTTCATATCTTGGCCGCGTGGAGCGCTATATCAGTATATCACTGGTTGAATCTATCATTTGGTGTCACAGGTATCTTCAGTAAAGCTCTTTTAGTTAAGTCACTTACTGGTTCACCCACTCAATGTCGGAAAATCACTGGTTCATCAGTGATAATTCAAAATACTGATTCAACCAGTGACAATTTTACTGGTACAGTTTAAGAGAGCACAGTGGGGGAAAAATCACCTTTTTGGACAACGATCGACCGACAGTACACTTCTTAACGGACTTTGATGATTTTTTTTAGAAATTACCGTAAGTCTTCCAGGTACCCTACGGTACCGGCGGAAATTATCTGCAGCCTGGTTCTTGAGCTGTGGCTAAAGTGCCTTAATTTTCATAATGGTAACGAAAAGTTTTTCCTCATGATGCCGCCAAACTTAAAAAATTCTGCGTCCAATAAGCCTAAGTTGAAGGAAAAATGTCAGTCGTCAAAAAGGGGGAGAGGGGGTGAAAAAGCCCAAAATTTCTAACATAGTTTATGGACGGTCCCTTCTTTTAAAGGTAAGTTCCCATCAATTTTTTCTAAATTGTTCAAATATTTTTAGAATTGTTTCCCTATATTCTGCCTAGGGTCGAACTTGGTGAAAAGGGCGCCAAATTTAAAAATGTGTAAATACTCATTAATATTTTAATAAAACCATTATTTATAATATTTCAATAAATTGTGGTAATATTTATAAAAGTATTTCATTTTTTTTCATTTTAATTATTTGAAATTTTGCACCTTTTTGAATCAAGTTCGACCCTACTCTAGAATCTAGGGAAAAATTTCTGAAAATATCTTAAAAATTTAGAAAAATACTACGGAGATTTGCTTTTGAAATGAGCTGAAGAATTAGCGCGAGAACTATAAAAAAAGACGTCCAGCATTATCAAATACTTAAAAAAAATTATAATCATTTAAAACAAATAATTTAATAAAAGTTAGTTTTTTAGTATAAAGTATATTTCACTAATTGAGATGTACATTTTCAGGGGGAAAACTGTAAATGAAGATATTTTTATATGATTTGCAAAAAATAAAGACCATTTGTTAATTGTTTAAATAAATTCATATAATTCCGTCATTTTTTAGTAGATTGGTTCTTTTTTTTAAAAAGAATCGGCAATAAATATCTTGTTTATAGTCTTTTTGTGTGATTCTTCGATTTTGAAAGATAAGTGTTATTTGTTTCAACAAAATTAAAAAACAAATTCATGAGACTGTCATATTTAACTACACGGAATTCGCTCTTCTTTTCCAAAGAATAAACTGCAGGTATGTTAATGATACTACTTGCTATGAAATTTTGTTAATGAATAGTATATTGCGCATCCAGTGAGAGAAGTTGGCGATTTTAGACGAGTGTGAAGTTTACCGCGCGAGCGCAGCGAGCTTGGCAATCACACGAGTCTAATCGCCGTCTCCGACTAGTGGGAAAAGTGATCACTTGGACCACTGTGACGTCATCAGTTGAGGAATCGACAACTTCGTCGTCTCAAGACAAGCCTCCGAAGTCGCATTTCCATTGCGGGTGTTGGACAAAAATAATTGGTTATTGTTTGAATTAATTTATTAAATAAATTCATTGTTTCGCCATTTTACCCTGTAGCACTATGTTTCTCTATTTTGCTAATAGGTAATATTTTGTAATTGCAGTCAGAAATTTAATAGAGAAATGTACAATTTTGCAATTTTTTAGTAGATAGATTTCGTTTTTTCAACATAATCAATTAATACTGTATAACCAGTTGGCCTTAATTGTGAAAATTTGCTTATTTGTTTTTATGATATTTTTTTGTTTTTGATGAAATGGAATTTTTGTTAAATGATGATTCCCTATTATGGTAATTTATTATCTGGCAAGAACTGCTTTATTATTTTAATAATATTTTTACAAAAATGACTCGATTTTATCCTTTTTGGAACACTTACAAATTATTCTTAAACATATTCTCAATTTGGTCCTGTTTCAACAAACAAAATCGTGTTTCTATAACATAATCGTTAAGCCACAATTCCAAATGATAATTGTACTTAAGAAATCTAGTGTGGAATGATTGTTTCCAAGCATAGTTTACAAGTGTTGAAAAATACCAAAATCAAGCTATTTTTGTAAAAAATTGTTAAACTAATAAAGCAGTTCTTGCCGAATAATAAAGTATCATATCAGAAAGACATTGCTTGATAATTTTTAGTTCATTTCAACAAAAGCCATAACGGATTTCAATTAAAAAATGGCCTTATAGTAATTTGTTTTTTTTTAAAGTACAAATTCTCACCTATTATTCAAGATATGAGTAATTGATTCCGTCGAAAAAAAGAAATCTATCTACTGCAAAATGTCGAAACAATAAATTTGAATTATTTTTTAGTAACCAAATCTTATAGCGAGATGCATTGTTAACATTTTGCAACAAAAAAGGAAATTCCACCTAATGAAAAATGGCGGTATTATGCAATTGTTTACTAATTTCGTTCAAACAAAGAAAGACACAAAGATAAGATTATCACAAGATAAGATAATCATTTTAATAAGACACAAAGACACTTATTGTCTAACTTATAATAATCACATGGAAAAGCTATAAACAAGACATTTGTTGTGGATTGAATCGATTCTATTAAAAAAGGAAACTAATCTATTTAAAAAGAACGAAATTTCGAATTTGTTTAAAAATTTGAAAAATTCTCTTGATTTTTTACAATTCGTATTGAAATATCTTCATTCAGAGATAATTACCGGAAAAAAACACGTTGGAAGTAGTTAAATATCGTTTACACTAAAAAACTCATTTTTGTTAAATTTTTTATTTATAGCAATTTTCAACAAAATTTTATATATCTGCTACTGCTAGTTGCCATTTCTGATAGGTATTCACTTTTGAATAAATCTGATAACTTTCTACAAAGTGGCACCTTCGAAAAGAAAAATGTGCATTTTCATTTCTAAATTTTAATCATTTATAATATTCATTTTATAATATCCTTTTTATTGCATTATATTTTTATGAAATTTTCATGTATATAAAAAATTTTAGTAATTTTTTCAAAAATGTGCCTTGTGAATAATATGAATTATTTTCTATAACAAAATTTTTAAAAGTTTTAAAAAGCATTACATTATTTTAATCATGTTTTGTCAATTGAATTCTTTCTCACTGTCGCTTATCACAAATTTTGATATATGATTGCTTTTTTTGAAAGAGGTTCTCTAAAACTCTACTGTTTCCAACTTCAAAAGTAAATTTGTTTATAGCTGTAATTGTTAAAACCATTTTTTTCAATTTTGTAAATAAATAACTATATTTGAAGATTACTTACTTATTTTGAAAATTGAAAACAATGCAGTTGTAGGGAATGTTTTCCCCGAAAACATAAGCCATGACTTTTTCCAATTTAACGATTTTTAAAAATTTAATAAGAAGTGATAGAAATGAAAAAATTAAATTACAAAAACTATTGTTGAATAACTATTTTTCGTATGTTTCCAATTTTTGTCATGAAAAAGAATGTTTTTTATCGATAATATATTTCTCTCGCGCTACTCGCTCGGTCCCAGTATTTCCCCCACATTTGTGCACACATCTTTTGAAATAAAGGTTGAAGAGTATACCAAAGCCTCAATCCAATCTGTCAGTTATTTCGAAAGTTATCGTGCTTACAAAATAAAAATCTACATACGCACACAAACACATGCACATGCATACAGAGAGACACATTCGCGACAACCTTTTTTTTTTGGGTTCAGCATGTCTCAAAACGTATACATTTGACAAAACGGAGGGGGCCAAATTTTACACAAATCTAATACCTTCTCTGATGAGAATGTAAAAAAGTGACCCATACAGAACTCAAAAATTGAGGCCGAAATTTATTAAAAGATGAAGGTGAATGGAATGGGATGTGATTATAATTTTGAAGTAACAAGACTGAAAAAACAAGAAGAAAGTGCAACGAATCACTGGATTCCATTTATCTCTTGCACCGTGTATTTAAATCCGGATGTTTACAAAATGTGTCACTGTATAAAACGAGAAGGAAGTGGAAATATAAAAATTTGATAATCGCTTTAGTTATATATACGTTTACTGGCATTGAGCCATTTGTTACTCAGATTGCGATGAGATTACTGGTACGCGAGGTTGCGAGCAACCAGATTATTACTCACTGTCACTTTACTTTGTATTCTCGTAAACTGATAACACTAAAATATTTCAAGAATTCAGGGAGTCATGTATGACTATACATATGCTTAGAGACAAATCGCCGTAAATAACAGACACTTGTTATTCGCTCTATTAAGTACTTAGAAGGAATTTAGTGAAGAGTACTTAAATCATGCCTGAGACATATGAGGTGTGATTAAATCAGCACAAGATATTTATGATTGATGTAAATCATTATGAGGCATTTTCATCATTAAAAGTTACATATCTATCTAACATATAGGGGCCGTTGAAAAACTACGTTACGCTATTTTGAACAATTTTTCCACCCTTCCTCTTCTTCGTCACACATCATCACACAAAGCTTGAACCCCCCCAAAGTGACGTTGGAAATACGAAGGTAAACATTGCATTTTAAATAATATAGTTGCGTTTTCAATAACAACAAAAAAGATTAATTTTCAACCAACCGACAAACAAAATTAATTTCAGACCAAGAAACAAATAGTAGAACTTTCAAGCAGAAGAGACGAAGTTTTAACTATTTAATTGAACTTTCCATATACAAAGATGAATTTTCAACCAAATGGTCGAATTTGAAAACAAAATAGAATTACCTTCGCCTGAAAACAGTTGAATTTTTAACCAAATAGTCGGATTATCAATCCAAAAAGACGAATGTTCAACAAAGCAGTTTAATTTTTGAATAAAACAGATGACTTTTTAACAAAATAGTTCAATTTGTAACAACATAGTTGAATTATTGATACACGCAAAGCTGGTTTTTCAACCTAATAGTAAAATAAAAAATCTGCCCGCGTCGCGGGCACATTCTCATCGCGCGCTTCGCGCTGCGCGCTCGGACACATTTGCCTGACGCTTTATCTCTTAGTAAACTTTATCGTCATGACTTGCTTTTGGTTTAATTACGTCAGTTTTATATAAAAAGAACTAATTTACTTAAGGTTCTCTCGACCTTAAGGAACACATTCTCATCAAGACACTCGCGCTTCGCGCTCGATATTTGGTAGTTGCGCTTCGCAACGACTATATGTTATGCTCTATGTTCTTCAGATAAAAATGATTAAATTTGTGTTTGATATCAAATGAAGAAGGGAATTCCATCACTTCAGCGTATATTTCCGTATCTTTCTAATAAATCATACAATTCAAATTTTACACAAATCTAATACCTTCTCTGCTGAGAATGTAAAAAGAGTAACATCGGTAGTGCATACTAGGGTGGTCCAAAAATTCGACTTTCGATTTTTGGTGATAAAACCCCCCCATTTTGTTCGTTTTCCGGAAAAAGAAATTCCGTAATTTTTTATTTATTTTTTATTCAACGTTAAGCCGTGCCCCCGGGCTTTCAAAATTAACATGGAGTTTTAAATAGGAAAAGCTCGATTTTCAAAAAAATGGAAAAAAGAAGTACTTGTTATACATTTTTGTCAATAAAAGTATTGTCACCTCTTGAGGAGTATTTAAGGAATAATTTCCACCCAATAGCTTTTAATTGTTACACACCTGAACCTCTTTAATTGTGCCCGGAAAATGCCCCAAAAAATGCAAAATAGCAGTTTTTTATCAAATTCATGCTAAAGATGGTATTTTTGAAAAAATTTTCAACATGAATTACTTTTAATCGATAAGTGACGGGTTTTAAAGTATATTTTAAATAATTTGAAATTGTTTAAACAATTAGTATTTGTTTAAACAATTTTTTCCCCCCTGTGAATCGTGAAAAGTTATTATCTTTCAGAATAAATCGCACAAAGTTGATGAATGTCAAGAGTAGTACTTCTTATTTAACTTATTTGGTAATTATTTAAACAATTTTCATTTGTTTAAACAATTTTTTCTCCATAAAATCGTAAAAAGTTATTATTTTCTGAAAATAATGGCACAATTAAAGAATGTTGAAAGCAATACATTTTCTAACGATGTTTGGCAATTTTTAAAATAATTTGTATTTGTTTAAACAATTTTTGTTTGTTTAAAAATTTTTTTCTTTGCAAATCGAGAAAATTTATTCTTTTCTGCAATTAATGACACAATTAACGAATTTTAAGAATAATATTTTTTTGCTGAAGATATTTTGAAATTATTCAAACTATTATTAATCATTAACAATCATTAATATAATTGTGTCATTAATTGCAGAAAAGAATACATTTTCTCGATTTGCGGAGAAAACAATTTTTAAACAAACAAGAATTGTTTAAACTAATAAAATTATTTAAAAAATTGCTGAATATTCTATCGAAAAAAATATTACTCTCAAATTCCTTTAACTGTGTCATTAATTCCAGAAAGTAATAATTTTTCACGCTTGACAGGGGGAAAAAATTGTTTAAACAAATGAAAATTGTTCAAATAATTACCAAACATCCTTAAAAAATGTATTGCTTTCAACATTCTTTAATTGTGTCATTATTTTCAGAAAATAATAACTTTTTACGTTTTTATGGAAAAAAATTGTTTAAACAAATGAAAATTGTCTTAATAATTACCAAATAAGTTAAATAAGAAGTACTACTGTTGACATTCATCAACTTTGTACGATTTATTCCGAAAGATAATAACTTTTCACGATTTACAGGGGGGCAAAAATTGTTTAAACAAATACTAATTGTTTAAACAATTTCAAATTATTTAAAATATACTTTAAAACCCGTCACTTATCGATTAAAAATAATTCATGTTGAAAATTTTTTCAAAAATACCATCTTTAGCATGAATTTGATAAAAAACTGCTATTTTGCATTTTTTGGGGCATTTTCCGGGCACAATTAAAGGCGTTCAGGTGTGTAACAATTAAAAGCTATTGGGTGGAAATTATTCCTTAAATACTCCTCAAGAGGTGACAATACTTTTATTCACAAAAATGTATAACAAGTACTTCTTTTTTCCTTTTTTTTGAAAATCGAGGTTTTCCCATTTAAAACCCCATGTTAATTTTAAAAGCCCGGGGGCACGTGTTAACGTTGAATAAGAAAAAAATAAAAAATAACGGAATTTCTTTTTCCGGGAAACGAGCAAAATGGGGGGGGGGGGGGGGGTTATCACCAAAAATGGAAAGGCGAATTTTTACAGGTATAAATTTGGACCACCCTAGTGCATACAGAAGTGTTACTGGCTGCCGGATTATAAACGCTATATTCTATAATTATAATGAGATCAAATTTGTATAATAAAATGTCTCACAAATTGTTTTTAAACTAGAAATTCGGTGCTTTGGTATGATGAAAATAACGCTTTCATACTACTATCCACATGAAATTTTGACTACAAAAAAATAGACCAACCTTGTTTTCTGCACTACATAGCATCAAGCATGAGAAAAATCAATGCATTGGAGTAATTACGAGGAAAGTTCGTGTTATTGGAGTAACAAACGCCTACATTCTTGATATCGACAACAAATAGCTGAAACGATATTTTTAATGACGAAAAATAAGTTTAAACACCACTTTCGAGACACTCTCGACGATTATTAACGGTTTTAAAATGAACGAAATACCAGAAACGACGTTATTTTCCCGAATCAAAAAAGTAAATACAGTTGTTTTTTATAATGGAAATCAACGATAAATTCGTACGAGACACGTGGTGTAACCGGCAAGGCCGAGTAATCGACTATAGAACAGTGGCAACAGCGCTGCCACCACTGTGAAACTTTTCAAAAGCCGGAATTTTTCAAATAATAAACTTACAATAGAGAGTATAAGTGCGCCAGTGTGTACTTAAATTTTGTCTCGACTATAAAGAAAAGGGTAGCTTAAACATTTATGTGTTAATTTCAGTCTGAATTTTAATAAAAGCTGTTGTAAATCCTCCAGATTTGAAAATCTACTTATCATTACATTTTCTAAACGTTGGCATCACTTACAGTTATCTCGTGCTTCTCCACACTTCGTGTTTGTTGTTGTTTCGGTAATTTGCGCGCTCCGGGCGGCTCTTGAAAATATTGCCAAAAGTAACTTAAGTTATTTTATGTATTTGAGAAATCGTGTTGTTTTCGAATTTGTGCCTGATGATTCCTCGTTTATTTCTCGTGAGTGCATAGTGATTTGTAAAACGAATCTAAAAACTTCGTATCTTTTACGCTAATTTTTTGCATTGATTGACGTGTAAAAATATCGTTTGAATTCTTTAGATTCCCGTCCTAAATTAAGTGAAATCGGACCAAGGAGATTATTTTAGCCGGAATTCCTGTCTGGATTGCTGGCCGTTGCTGTAAAAGTGGTGAGTAAAGTTTTTTTTTAACTCAAAACACAAACCGCGATTTTACGAGCAATTTTATAACCTCAAAATGACAATAGACTTCACGGAATGAGACTGAAATTCACAGTTTACAAAAAATGAAAATAAACGACAAATGAAATATTTTAGAAGTCAAAAAGTTTTTATTGATTATTGCAGCATATTAAGTTATTTTTAGGTTTACCCAGAAATTTAAAGAATTGCAAGAGGTTTTTTTTTCAATTATTTTTTGAAGTTCAAACGATTTCAAGATATCTTAAGGAGTTTTAAGCTTTGTTTTATAATTTTAAGAGATTAAAAGATATTTTTACGATTTGAAAAAAAATTTAATGGGATTTTAATGCATTTTTAAGTGATTTTATGGAATTTTTTGAAAATTGTATGAAAATTAAAAGAATCAGAAGAGTTTTTAAATATTTAAAAATAACTTAAAAACAGTTAGCATTCTTCAATTTTTTTGTATACTTTTTTAAAAATTCCTTCAAATCACTTAAATATTCATTAAAATCCCATTAAATTTTTTTTCAAGTCGTAAAAATACCTTTAAATCTCTTAAAACTATACAACAAAGGTTAAAACTCCTTACAATCTCTGGAAATCGCTTAAATTTTCAAAAACTCTTGCAATTCTTTAAATTTCCGCAAAATCCATTAAAATCACTGAAGATTCATTCAGATCCCATTAAATTTTTTTCAAATCATAAAAATATCTCTTAAAATTACAGAACACAGTTTAAAATTCCCAACAATCTCTAGAATTTCTTTAAATATCCGAAAAATCATGTAGGACTCCTGAAACATTTTAAATTTCTGGAAATTAATTAACCCTAATTTTGAACATTCCTTAAAATAAATTGTAATTCTTCAAATTTTCATAGGAACTTAAAAATTCCTTAATGTTTTCAAATCGTGAAAACAACTCGAAATCTCAGAACTACACAATAAAGCTTAAAATACTTTAGGATCTCTCGAAATCAATTAAATTTTTGAAAACTCGTGAAAAAATACTTGCAGTCTTTTAAATTCCCGGGTAAATCTAAAAATAACTTAAAATAATTTTAAAACTCCAGGAATTCTTTAAATTTCTGTAAAAATTTCAAAAATCTTTTTCATTCACCTAAAATTCCTTAAAATCCTATCAAACATTTTTTAATCCTAAAAATATGTTGTACTCTCTTAAAACTATACAATAAAGTTTGAAACTCCTTACAATCTCTTAAAATGGTTTAATCATCATGGTTTAAAATCATATATATATATTAGGGTGGCTCAAAAACACTTTTCTCAGAGGGTAACGACCCCCCCCCCCC